>SNQJ01S0052962.1:3005-36648 GCA_010110895.2 Picea sitchensis | reverse complement strand
CGGGGGTCACTCGGAGGTATACCCACAATGATGAGTGGAAGCCTTTTGAGTTGATTTCGGGATAGATACCCTGCCCTTAGCATGTGGACCGGACTGTCGACTGTCCCCCCAGGCTTTATTGTTGGTGGTGGTAACCTTAGCGGCCTATCTTTCTAGGGTCTTACATAAGGTGACTGTGAAGGGGGAAGTCTTCACGATACCTGGAATTGACGTTGGCCAAACTCACTCGGGCTCCTTGGAGGGTATACCCACGATTATGTGTGGGAGCTTGCACCAGGGTGTAAGTTTGTTAAGCAGGTCGTCAGCGTAACTTTTCCACCCTAGCCTAGCCCCTTCTCGTCTCGTTGTTGTGACGTTGGATTTCATCAGCAACTAGTGACTTCGGAATTAGAAGGTCTTGTTTGCTTGGTGTTGCTTCCTAGATTTTGCTTACTAGCGCGTGTTGTTTGTTTACCAAAGTTGACCATACGATTTTCTTCGTGAAGTTTGTCACTCGTTTACAATAGCTCCTCCACGTCGTTCATGTAGAATGCAAGGTTTATCTCTAGAGCATCTGGAAGGTTCTCAAACCTTGCCTACAAGTTCACCTAAGGGCTCTCCTTAACAGAGTGAAGTACAAGACGTTACCACGCCACAAGTGGAACGAACTGACTCTCTAGAACATTTCTGAATTACCAATACTCGAGAGGACTTTTGACTTCACCCCAATTCTGAGCGACCGTTTATGCGACTGAATTCTTCTGGAGACTTAGTTGTTACATCTTCTGGATCACCAGTTGGACCCTTTCCAGGTATAGAAGGCCAAGATCCTTTTTGGTCTACAGGTGTTTTTCGACGGGACCTTTTTGGTCCAGGCTCATCTGTGATTTTTGAAATCACCCCACCTGTGATTTCTGAAATCTCTAGTCTAGAGACAATACTGTTTACTACCACCTATCACTTTCTTTGTATAGATGCCCCGCAATCTGACCACATCTTGATCGTCCCTATCGAAATGGCCCATCACACAGATATTACAAGTATTCACACCGGGTTTACCACGGTTAGTCTCGCTCCCATCAGCACACCGTGAACACCCAACGTCACCCCAACACTACCACCTGGATACCATGCATTGAATGCTTCCATTCCCACTCCTACGCAAATGTCATCTGGCTCTCCTGGTGGTCTTTCTTCTTCTGGGCACTCTCTTCCCGATTTTATTCCAACACTCCCTCAATTTCCTTTTGGAGGACCTTCCTCGTCTTCTACTGGCAGTCTTAATCCTAGTGGCACTATTCCATCATTCACACCAAATTACCAAATTCCTGTCAGTGGACAATTTCACCAAGGTGGCATGACTCAACCCCGTCTCAGCGAGAAAATTCCTATTGGAACACAAATCCCAATTGGAACACTGCCCCCAATTGGAACACTGCCCCTAATTGGAACACCACCTTCGATAGGAGGAACGACCCCACCCTATGGAAAAAACATACCTCCTTCCTTGGCCCAGTATTGGAATCATCTGATACAACATCCTCCTCAATCAACTGGGGGGCAGCAGTTTCCAGCTGCGTCCGTAATATCCCCTAGTATGGGCCAACCATATCCAGGTTCGTTCAATCCTATTTGGGGCTCAACTTCTCAAACTCACGTCCCTGTTCCAGGATACAATCCCATGAGCTACTATCCTCTTCAACCACCACCGAATCTTCCTGGGTCTTCACATTATATGCAGACTACTTATGGTCCTACTGGTTTGCCGATGGGGCTTCCTCCCCAAAGCCACCAGTACCCGCAGGTGAATCGACAGTTACCCTTTTTGGCCACTTTGGATATTCCGGATTTGTTAAGGATTTTAAATGATCCAATTCGTCACTCTCCCCAATGGTCAGCTATACCTGCCAAGCTACCATCAGACATCCCTAAATTTGATGGTAAAGCAGGAGAGGACCCGAACAATCACGTCATGACTTTTCACCTCTGGTGTTCATCCAACTCGTTGATGGATGACTCTATTTGTTTACGTCTTTTTCAACGAACCCTAACAGGTTCTGCTGCGAAGTGGTATATAGAATTACCACAAGGTTTCTTTGCTGACTTCAACACCCTAGCTATGGCTTTCCTCACACACTACCAGTTACCGATTCGTTATGAAACGGGGACCGAGATTTTGAGTTCTTTTAAACAAAACAAAGCCACTCATATATCCGATCACATTCATGAGTGGCGACGGAGACGACGTCTCATCAAACTCAAACTCCCTGATCAGTTGCTGGCAGAGTGGTTCACAAAATCATTTGTGAATGACATCACTCGTGACATCGCCATGGGTGGAGTAGTCATGGAAGAGCAGGCCATAAGTTGTGCTCAATACCTTGACCTCGTTTACTCACAAACGGGTACCCTTTNTGTAGCTGACAGTGTTATTGGCACTTTCCAGGCCCAACCACATTCCGCCTCAAGTGAAAACCCCAAACCTGCTTCTTTTAATGTTCAAAATGCTCAGTCTCCTGCCCCTCTCACTGGCAAGACTTCTGAGGTAAATACAGTTCAATCTACCCCAGCCGGTAAAAACAAATCCAAAAAGAGAAGGGGTAAGAATAAGGAGGACAAAAATACTTCTGAAGAAGAGTGAACCAAAACTACCCCTATTGACGATTGGGATAAGCGCAAACCTCAATACCCTTGTCTTATCTGTGGTGATGATCATTACATGAAGGATTGTCCACAACGCACCGAGGTCACTAAGTTCCTTCAAGGAGCTCCAAAACCACCTGCTCCGGCTGTTTTGTCCCAACCCTTCCCATCTCAACAACAGGCTCAAATGGTCATTCATGAACAACCCTCATCTTCTACTACATCTTATGTACTAATGTGTACTGGCGATTTAAAGCAGAACGAAATTGCACTAACCACTCGAGCCAAAGATTATTCTCCCTCTAAAGAGAAGGTTGATGATCTACCTCCTTCATTGGTACAACCCCCTCCTGCAACTCCACCTACCAATGGTCCTCTTCATCTCGAATGACCGAGCCTCGACACAGTTCTTCGACCCCCCCCAAAGGGTGTTGTTCAGAAATCGACTTTCAATCCTCATGCTCATGCTGCCCAGAACTACAACATTGTTGAAGATCTGGCCCAAGAACCTTCTGTGATGTTAACCCTCGAAGTCCTTCAAAGTTGTCCCACACAACGGAAAGAACTGTTGAAAGCTATCAGTGGAATCGACCCGACGGATACGAATTTAATAATTTTTGACTTGGAAGATCACATTCCAAGGTTACCCTGTCAACTCATGTTCCAGATCCAAGTGATTGTCTCTGACAAAAACATTTGTCAAACTGTTATCGACGAGGGTGCCTCGACCTGTGTCATGTCTCTTACTTGCTGGAAAGCCATTGGCTCTCCCCCTTTGAACGAATCCTAGAACACTCTCAAAGCCTTCAATGGCTCTAGTTTTAATCCCTACGGTGTCCTTCCTTCATTGCCCATCACGTTAGAAGGAAAAACGGTCCAAGTCGAAGTGGAAGTCTTCGACGCTCCCCTTGATTACAATCTTTTGCTTGGTCGTAGCTGGATCGATTCCATGTGTGCAGTTGTGTCAACCCTTTTTCGAGTGGTACGTTTCCCACATCAAGGGAAGGTAGTCATTATTGACCAATTAGCCTTCTTTAATTCTGATTCTCGTACTGGCAATGTACTATTCATTGCTAAAACCCCACCGGGTTATGAGAACATCGATGTAGGCCTTCTCAAAGACTCTTCGTTAATGGGTACTTTCCCCATTCCACCGCTCGATGTTCCACGCTCGTTTGTTTCTTCAATCAACATGATCTCCACCTCGATTCACGAACTTCCTGCATCTCACGACCCCTGGATAGTACCTGACCCTAGATATTATCTTCGTTACGGCGACGAAATGTCTTTAAGTCCAGTTGAATCCACCTATGAGGCCATTCAATCAACAACCCCTTCTACCCCCTCTCTTGGTGAGTTATCTCCAAATCCTTTCTGTGTCATTTTTCCCATTGACGAGATGATTATGTCTGTCATGGAGGACACCCCTTGGGACGATGGACATCATCATTCCATCCTCTTTCTGGAGAAACATACCATTGAGAACTACCAACGGAAATCGACCCTGTCGACCGTTGTCATCATCTCAATTGTTCCTGGGTCCACACATGATGTGTTTTCCAAAGGGAACTTAAGCAATATCTCTCCCACTATTCCCCTCGACATATCCGTCAAACCTAGGATTGTCGAAAATGTCCATATCGAAGCTTCGTGTTCTTCTCACGAAGTCGTCACCTACACATCCCTTTTCAAAGAGTTTTCTGACATCTTCGCCTGGAGCTACGAAGAAATGTTGGGTATCGACCCTGACATTGTGATACATGAGATGAAGACATACCCCAATGCTAAACCCATCCGGCAACGCCTTCGTCTAGTTCACCCACGTAGAGCGGCTGCTATCAAGCTCAAAGTTGAAAAAATTCTCAAAGATGGCTTTATTTACCCGGTGGCTCTCACTGACTGGGTTTCCAATCTTGTCCCGATCGATAAGAAAAAAGGCACAATTTGTGTATGCATTGATTATAGGGATATCAACAAAGCTTGTCCCAAAGACAACTTTCCTACCCCCTTCGTCGATCATATTGTCGATGATTGCACCGGAAGTGAAATATTCTCTCTAATGGATGGTTTCTTCGGGTATAATCAAATCAACATTGTTCCCGAGGATCAACATAAGACTGCTTTTATTTGTCCTTGGGGTACTTTTGCCTATCGGAAACTCCCTTTCAGTCTCAAGGACACTAGCGCCACTTTTCAACGCGCTATGTCTTATGCTTTCCATGATATCAAGCACATCATTCATCCATATCTTGACGATTTACCCGCTCACTCAATGCGCCGAGTCGATCACCCAACCCACCTCCGAGCCATTTTCGTCCACTGTCGGTTCTACCGTATACATTTGAATCCTCATAAGTGTGTTTTCTGCGTGGAATCTGACCGCCTTCTAGGTTTTATTATTTCACCGAAAAAAACATTGTCTAACCGGACATCCATCAAGTCCGCTACTAGGTTTACACCTTTCCGGTTAGTCTATGGTTTGGAAGCCATTCTCTCGATTGAATGCAAGATACCCTCTTTAAAACTAGTTGTTGAACTCATACCAAACACTTCTGCTGAGGAAGAATGTCTATTGTATCTTATGCGATTAGACGAAACTCGACACGATGCTACCCTAGTCATAGAAGCTCAGAAAAAACATGTCAAGGCCTAATACGACAAACATGTCAAACCTCCCATTTTCTCCGAAGGAGATCTCGTTCTCCTCTATGAACAAGATTGAGATATGGTAGGAGCTGGAAAATTTGAAGCCATGTGGCAAGGTCCTTATATCTTTCGATGAGTTTTGGAAAAAGGAGCCTATGAGTTAGTAGATTACGATGGTATCCCTTTGAGTGAACCCAGGAATAGGTTGTACTTGAAGAAGTACTATGCATAAAATCACCTGTGCACGAGTACTTGTATTTTTATTGTATCATACTTCTTGTGTGTTACTATAGCTTGGTTTTGTCGTTATATGGTCTCTGCCCTTATGTGACGTTGTGTTTGATTTCCATATGTCGGAGTATTTGCTACCCTACATTGGCTTCGCTGATGGCGCTAGCCGTAGTACTCAAAACCTTGCTTCCACTGCATGGAAAATTTACACCCCTACAAATGAACTTGTCTCCTTACGAGGTGTGTGTCTCGACCGTGTGACCAACAATATTGCAGAGTATAGCACCATTATTGAATTTTTGATTGATGTTATCTCGATCGGAATCCGTCATTTGTTTGTGCGACTCGATTCGTAGCTTGTAGTACTACAATTAAGTAATGTCTATACTATTCGAAGTCCTACTTTGTTACGGGTGTATTTGCGAATTCGCCTCTTGGAACATTATTTTGATTATATTGAATATCAACATATTCCTAGATGTCTAAATACATTAACTGATGCATTGGCTAACTATGTATTAGACAGACATTTGGATAATTTATAAATCAATCAGATCAATTTTCATAACACAAGATAAACTGGTAGAAGCCATCTGTATATATAACGATCAAAAGAGTTTTTTACAAAACGTTCTGTCTGAAGACCAAAATGTCAAAATTTGAAGCTCATAGCTTCTACAAAGTGACGTCATGGATGATGTTCATGGTAACACACGACTGCCCGAGCAACCCTACGGAGCAGTCGACCAATGGACTCTGATACTCCCACTGTATGACGCTGATAACGTCGTGGAGCCTCTCCAAGAGGCATGTCTGGAATATCTATTGTCAAACCCTCTAGGTTTTGTTCCACTGATTGATAATCCTTGGCATCCCATTGTGGCACTGGTGCTACCTCTCCTCATCTTTGAATAGGAGAAGTACCAGGAGGTCGGTAAGGTCCCACATCTATGTCATAAAAAATGAATTTTGTATTTAGTCTTTGGATGAATATATAAAAACATTTGCATATGATAAAATTCACAAAAACATTTAAAAAGAAAAAAATTATGTACTTCTTACCAAGTTCCCTCCACTGAGCCCCCTCGGGCAGGACTAAGTCCAGATCTCCTCGGAAATCCAACCTGGCATAAGAATAATCGTCGACCATTAGCATCTGTGGTCACAACCAGTCGAAGAAGGTATCACCATACTTGATTATTGGTCCCACTACGTGTCGGGCCATGAGTTGACACCATCTCAACATTCTTGGATCTATGGGAGCCGATAAATTTCACTCAACCTGCAGCCTCAGTAAAGGAACCCTTTTGAGAAAGAAGGACACTAACAAAGACCCATACCCGAATTTCTTCAGGTCGCCTCATCTGCATTTGGTCAACTTCTTTTTCATGCTACGAAGCACAACATCTGCCTAGTTAAAAACCCGAGGCTCAGTACACTCTATGGCATACTGAAAGTAACTCTGGAGTGCCATGTGAGGAGCGGATCTCCCAGCCATTCGAGCAATGGTGAACAATATAGTACGGAGGATCAAATCTCGTACTCCCCAAATAACTACTTTCCCTTTCTTCCTCTCTGGCTCGGGAACACAGTGTAAGCGACAGTACTCACTCATGGGAAGCCCACCACCTCTGCTACTAGTCAGGCTCACATGGTACCCACACCATGACAGTCCTGTCAAGAAGTAAATGTCCTCAATATCTAAGGACAATGTGTGAACCCCTACATGGAATACTTGCTAATCGGGATCCCACATATGCACAAGGTACTCTAATAACCTAATTTGGGCCCTCATGCTCGGGATACGAAAGTACTTCATAAGACCACAGTTTCTCAAAGAGGCAATGGTGGGCGGATGATTTCCGGAAATGGCATTATCTTCTTCATTCTCCCTTTCGCGCCATTCCAGAACCATTGTGATGGCCAAATACCTGCATAAGAAGCACAAGAAGAAGATTAATAATTCTATTCAACATTTGGTATCTTTTCATTGGGTAAATTTTTTAAAAACTTTTACACTTTGCGGTTCTCGCTGGTTCCCTTTAGGCACAGTGCGAGGTTCTCGCAGGTTACTGTGGGCTCACCTGTGAGAATGACCCATTCTCGCAGGTCTCGTGTAGCCCACCTGCAAGAATGGCTGAGCGCCATAATAACCCCTAAAACAAACTCAAAATGATGGTTTTTACCAATGAAAATGAAAAATTAAACCATGAAAGAGTAGAGGACAAAATGCCCACCTCACTGTCGCTGACGGTTCGTCGACTGGATGCTCATAACTCCCGCAATTTGACGTCGAATTTCGAGGGTAAAAGAGGGGTTTTTGGGCTCAAATAGTGGTAAAGTGAAAATGATATGGTAAAAAGAGTTTTTATTTCTTTATATTAACTTTTACCATGTTATTAAATTTTTATAATTATTTATTTATTAAAACCTAATCCTTAATGCCCTTTTGAGTGTAACTTTTGCAGGCATAACGACTTCGATGTTCATGTACAGGGATGCGGACATATTTTTTCTTCTTCATCACATGTTTTGATTGTTTTTTATGATTTTTGTATAAAACCTCGAGCTGGGTCTTTGTCCATTCTTACACTCGAAAATACATGAGAACGCGATTGAGCATACTTTTATCACTTTTTCAGGCTCAACAAGGATATACGAAAAAGGAACCCCCCTAGAGTCCTCTTTAATCTCTTTTCAGACTCTCTAAACATGAAAAGATAGCTGAGCGACCTTGCTATTTTCACGCTCGATAAAGTATTTGAAGAAAGCATCTGGTGAGCGATAATTTATCTCTTTTTTGGTCTCATCAGACTATTTTTACGAAAAAGGAACTAAGAGAGTTCTCTTTTAAGTGTTTTTCCAGACTCTATAATCATGAAAAACCTTCGAGTTTTCTATCTTTGGACTCGTTAAACAAACATCGACAGACCCATCATGGGACCGAACCACTCCTTCTTAGGGTTCATTAAACATACTACGAAGGACTTATCTGAAGGATAAGCTTATATCAACAAGCATATGTTATCCTCCTCAAGCTTGCGTAAAAATAAAGAGGTACTCGCCAGAAATGGTGGGGGGAAATTTAGGAAAGGGATATGTTATCATCTTCGTATTAATTAGCAGTAAGCGTCACTCTTGAACATGACACCCCCTATTCATTATTTGAAGCCGGTTTGGGAAATCCATTTGTCTCTCATTCGATTTGCTACACGGTCATACCCTGTGTCATCTTTGAGTCAATGCTACCAAATCATTGGTCGTGTCGTTCATATGTTCAAGAGAAGTTCAAGAGAAGTTAATCTATAACCTCTATTGAGTCGGCCATCTGCAGTTGTCCATTCTCTCCGTGTCGGCCTTCCCTGTGTCTAGTCCAACTTACATCATACTCTATTTCACCTTCAAAATCTGTTACTCATTTCGTTTCATTGATGGGGGATACCTCAAGGCCCTCCTGTGATGAGTTTTGTTCCGTCGACTTCAACTCATTATCCGGAAGCAAGACTTAGAAATTCTTTGGTACCTTGGAACTTGCATGCCTCAATAGCAGGTTTCCTTGCTTTCGACAGTGGGTTTACATCATTGACCCCTGATCAAAAGATTCCATCGGATGTTCGACCTCAACTCATTCATTCACACTCGATGGATTGTACTAGAGTACCTTGGGAGTCATTGACATTAATGGTGATTTCCCTCGCACTTGTTAACGGTTTCATCAATGGCTGGTAATCAAGTGGTTTATGCCATGTTCGACTTCAACACATGTAATCACATGGTTAGATTCGTACGTTTGGGTGACAATATTGAAGACCCTGGATATCATCTCTATGTCTAGGTTGCGATGGAGTATGTATAATTTGCGACACATAGATCCACTTTGTATGTCTCGTGGCTATGTCGTCTTAATTTGAATTTTCTCGCATAGATCCATAGTGTATTCCTGGTGGCTATGCTATATTTTGACGGCATGGATCCACAGTGTATGATTGGTGGCCATGACCTATGTCTATAATGTCATCCATCTGTGATCTGAGTATGGGAATGCCTACCTCAGAATTAATATATATGATATTCTGCAGATGCTTGGTTGTTCGCAGGTTTTCGATTAGGTGCGCCCCTGGTTTCCGACACACACATGCAACTTACAAAGTCTTTCGACTGTCACTGATTCCGGCCTCATACTTTGGGGGGAATTATGTTACCCATGATTTTAGTCAATCTTGATGGTGTATTGATGATGGTTTACTCAGGCTCCTCATAAGAAATTTCTCCTGAGAAAAGTGACATTCATCTCTTCCCAGAAAACTTACTTTTGAAGAGATTTCGCAGGTTGCTAATATACTAGGGTGCGAGAATGACCCATTCTCGTAGGCTGCCTTAAGCTAGGGTGAGAACTTCTCGCACTGTGCTACATAGCTAGGGTGCGAACTCATTCTAAAGCTTGGAAAAAGATGAAGTCTTGATGGTTCTAGAAGGGAATCTTCTAGAAGAATGGGTTGGCATTAGAATGGTTATCCTTTTACTGGTTTCCCTGATATTCTGGGATCATTCTTATCCAATTAACCATCTCATTATCTCCTATATATTGATGGAATTCTCATGGAAAAGGTTAAGCAAGATTCATTGGAGAATTGGTGAAAGAATTGTGTGAAGGACCTAGCTTAAACAAGAGCTTGGAGACTCTAGCAAGTCTATCAAGAGGATTTGATATTCTTTATACAAGGATTGAGCAAGTGTGTGTGTTGTAGCCAAGAGCCACCGAAAGGAAGCTTGCGACATCAAGGAAATCAGGTTGTATCTTCTACTTTCGATTAATATGATATAGTGACATGTCATTTTCCCATAAAGTCATTCTCACTTTATTATGTAATTCCTTGATCATACACATAAGTTGACAGTTGAATATATGTTGCTATCTTCACTTTGGTTGGTTTGTGTTGTCTTGGTCTTGACCTCACGAGAGCACCAGAGCGAAGCGGGAGCAACAGAGACCCTAGGAAGTGATACAAAGGTATGTTACTTGTTCCTCCCTACTAGCTAATTCAATGGTCAAAACTTAGGGAAAGAGTCATGTCTTGTCCTATTTTGTTCTAGATCCAGGTGGATCTAGGGAGATCTGTTAGTGTCCGCAACTACCGATTAGTCCGATAACACCGGCTCACCAACCTAAGTCACATTTAGATAATACATTATAGTTCATAATGGTTAGGACCAGGATGTTACATCCCACTCCCCTTATTTTGGCACTATCCTCAGTGCGCAACACCATTCTAATGTTATTAAAATTACAAATCTAGGCCCTCTGGATTTAATCCACACAGGAAATCCAACCCAATCTTATATACATAGGCACTTTGGCCTAAAATTAAACATGTATACATAGGCATTCCAACCCAAAACATGTATAATGATCTTCATAATTTATATTTATGGCAGGAGTTCCAACCAAAAATCTCTCCTTCCCTCTCATTCCTACACAACCCAAAGAAATGGACCCTTTTCTTTGTCATGCAGTCCCTCAGGTTGTTCCACTTCTCTCCAAGGCTCTAGTGCACTCAGCTAGGAAGTTTCAAAATTGCGTCTTCCAGAAATCCAACTGCAACAAGTCCATTGGAATTTCTTCATTCCATGCCTTTTCCATTCAGTTGCTCCAACGTCACCTTCTTATTTTCCCTCATTGTATGGTACCTTTATAGATCCTCAACATTCATAATTTTCCTACAAAATTTCAAATCAATGAGCATGTCAAATCACAATTTGCGCATAAAATTTTCATTTTTGCTCATAATCTAAGAGTAAAATTTCATAATCCAATACAATACTTATTTGTATATTCTGTGGATCTGCATCCATATGGTTGTCTCATTAACTTGTCTCATTATTTTCCTTAACATATCCATTATGTGCATGGTTCCAATCAATAGTTTACAAGAACTATAGAAGTCTCCTCTTCCTCATGGTCACTCACCTTCCAGGCCCAAGCTCATGCATCCCCTTCTCTGCTATATAGTCCCTCAGGAGATCCATCTTGCACAACCAAGGCTTTCTTGCACAGAATATTTCTAGGGACATAGGGTTCTCATGTCACAACAATATCCTTTTCCATGCTTTATGTTATAGCAATATTTGTCTCACCCCATGAAAACTTGCTCAAAAGGCCTTTTCCATTTCCCTATGTAGAATTGAAGTCCCCATTTTGCAGTTCCTAGAGATAAAAAATATATTTTTCCACATATATGTGCCCTTACAACTATACAGCATGCGTATACGCAGGTTGCACCATTATAGCCCGCGTGCATCGAGTTTTGTGCTCAAAATTAAAAAATGGTGTTGGGTTTCCATGTCACGTCACATGATCCATGATCCTTGACCTTCCATATACTGTAAACGTTCCAAATCAGCCCTTCAATTCCATTTAAAGGATAGAAATGGGCCTTATCCAAGCTATGGAGAGGAGATAAATTCAACTTTGAGAGCAAAGCTACTCTGGAGAAATTATTCACTTCATATTGAGTCTGATTCCCTTTGTCCTTTTAAGTCTAAACACATTGTTCATCCCCCAAGCTCTTCCCTATTTGATGGAGAACCTCATTGTATATCTTATATGAGATTTCCTTTAGTGGAGGATTGAAGTGGTGGAGGCCCAGCTGGAAGGGAGTTAGTTTCTTGGTTTTGAACGTGCCGACATAGAAGTTTGTCATTCATACACTTCTGTTGATTACATTTTAATATAAATACTCTTTTCTTGTCCAATTAATGTATTGCAAATATTTGAATTGTTATTCCATGGGCGTATTTGTTATGAATATTGATGGATTATGCTATTATATGTGCTAACTTTATATATTATCACCATATGCTTGTGTATCTTGGATGTTGAGGACAATTTGCAGGTGTATCGCTTTGAGTCGAGTGCTCAATGATGGACTTCATTGAATGTTTGAACGAGGTATGATCTTTATCTTGTCTTGTTAGCATGTTTGTTTATATAACATACTTGAGATTAGAGTTGATTTCTGTAGTCATTTCCATCTTTGGTGGTTTACCCCATGCCATAGAGTGATTTTACTTGTAACATAATTGACGACCATACTTGGGAATTGAATCTTATTTTAAGGGTTTGGAGTGTTTTTCTCCTTTGATTTCTCTCATTTATATTGAGTTTCTTGTCGTCTGATTTCTTGACGACCTATTTTCATTTTGAGTCTGAGTTTCTTGGCCTTATCCTTAACCTAGAAGTGTTTCAATACATATACGCGGTTTTCTCTCTGACAGTTGTGTACATACTCGAGTTGTAGTTCTGTAGGAAGCATGTATACACAGGTTTCTCCTGAACAATCACGTACATCATCCCTTTTTATTTATTTCTGAGTTTGATGTTTGTTGGGTAAGTTTTTATTGTTTTTGAGTCTTCTTAGGTCTTTTTCATGACTGTTAAGTGCCTGCAGAGTGATAGGAAACCTTTCTTTGGTTGAATTTTTGGGTGGTTTTTCTTTCTCATCACCCTTTTCATTGGTTGTCCTCACATCCTGGGATGGGTGTTTTCTTCTTGATATTCTATTTGGTTTGTCTCTGTTTACATACAATAGGGTATTTATATCAAGCTACTATTCAGTCCTTTCATTTTCATTCTTTTATATTGAAAATACAAAAAAAAATCATTTTTCATTGTTGGCACTTGATCTTTTGGGTTCTTGTCATTGATATTAGTACATGTATAGAAAGATTTCATCTTATTTGAAATTGCATAATTGAATTTAAAGTTGCATTTTGAAAAGCTTATCATTTATTGGGAATTGAAGTTAGGAATTTGCATTATATTCATATTCATTTCTTTTACTTGCTGAGTCATAACATCATCAATGTCATGATCGCACCTTTTGAGTAAGAAAATCCACTAAAAATAATGATGATAAATTTAAAATTGATTAGAAACTATTTTATTTTTCAGGGTGCACAAACTAGCTTAAGATTTAGAGCCTTGGAATAGGATTTTATGAGTAAACTTCTCCAAGGCTATTAAACTCAACATATGTGTCTAACTAAGGGAGTGGTGAATTCCATTGTATAATTGGTGACGCCAGGAGGCTCCGCTCACACCGGAGTTAAGCATGAGGTCATGTGAAGTTGGTTGAGGGGATATCCCCCCATTACCTTCTTAGCGTCAGAGATATTTCTGGGGATCTATTTGTATATGGGGGTATTTCTAGTACCTTTACCACTGTGAGAGGTGGTGCTTTCAAAATTTTAGGCTTTGTTACCCCACCCATACGGTAGACCTGACTTACGACTATTCACCTACACATTGGTTATATCCTGGTGGCTTAGTTCCTTGACATAGGTAGCCACATAGGTTACTTGTAGGGGTTATTATGAAGGTACCCTTAGTCAGATAAGGGTCAAACAACACATAACCTTCATGGAGGATTACCTCTCCGAGGGGATCTGACCGACAAGTTGTTAATCCCATGAGGGCCCTTATATATGATTCTGATACCTCCAATATTTTGAAGGGAGTCTTAGGCCCCTCTTGGGCTAGACATACCTACTCTAGTGAGGTAGGCCCATTTTCAACCATTATATCTTGTTTGTGTGCATTGGAATTTTTTCTTTACTTTGGTCTGCTCTCTGATTATTAGTTCTCCTTAGGATTTTGTATTGCATCATGAGTTTTCATTGCTATGGTTAGTGGAGCCCCCATGATTCCCTTAGTTAGTGTTACCCAACCCATGGTATTTTCTCATTCCATGGGGATGAATCCTTTTGTATTTCCGAGTGGTACGCCGAATCATGATACTCAGTCAATACCTTGGGCCTCTAATATTTTTTCTCATGGTATGCCAGACATGTCTTCACACTTTCCATCCTCTGTCTTATCGCCTTATGTGAATCCTAGTTTTGGGTCTAGGGGCATGATGCCTCCTTATTCTCCCTTTTCATTTGGTGGGAGTCATATCCCTCAAATAACTCTTATGGTAGGATGTTGGGATATTCATTCCTATAGATCCAATCCCAGCTTCACTTTTACAGGAGCAAGTGCTCAAATGGGTGATCATTCTACTTATAACATCTCGTTCATTTATCCTTTTTCCTCTATGCCGGTTCCTACGAACATTTTTCCCATGACAGATCTCCATCTTTCCTCTGGTGTTTCATCTGGGGGTAGTTAGTTTTATAATATGGGCAACCCCCTCCATAGATTTCCTTTGTCTAGAGGAAACATATATCCTTACCTGAGTAACCCTTGTCATGTTGCTTTCTCTTCACAAGGGGCTTCCTCGGTGTCAATGCCCTTACAACCCTTTATGAATCAGTTTCAATGAGGATACTTTTTGTTGGATAAGGCCATGGTGTATACTAGAACCCTTCCTGGCTTGCAATTTATCAAAACCATTCTTTCGTGAAACCTTGGTCTCAAATGCCGCAACCAACCGCCACCACTAGTCGAGTCACTGCAAGTCATACTAGCATTATATCACCAACCTCTTCTAGTCATGTTGGATATTGGTCAACAACCTCTGTAATTCATGTTGAAGACATGCAACCAACCACTGCAAGTCAAGTTGGGGGCATAACTCTAGTCACCGCTAGTCACATTGCACAAACACCACCAACCTCTTCTTGTCATGTTGGGGATTCATCACCAACCTATGCTAGTCATGTTGGGGGTTCATTGTTGTAACATACCCAGAAATCAATTCCCACCAATTCTCTTACCTAGAGATAATTTCTCATGGGCCTGACAACCCGCCTCTTCAGTATCCCATGGGCCCAACAACTTGCCTCTTTAGTATCCCATGGGCCTGACAACCTGCCTCTTCAGTCCAACTCCTAAGCTAACCAGGTATAGGTCCAGGTATGGGTACAGATACAGGTATGGGCATGAATAAATGTACAGGTACATGAAGGTACGAAGGACCGTTGAATGAGTGAGTGAAGGATGATGGAATGGAATGAATGGTAAAATGAACCAAGTCCAAACTATATGTATGCATGTTCCCAACTTGACACTTGTCATGTTGGGAGCTACTTTGGCCCACTTGTCCCCATCCTTAGAACTTAGGATAAAATAATTATCCATACTTTATACTTTAAGGAATACTAATATAATATTCATTTTTGGCTTAATCTCCCTAGCTTAGTCCTTTTCCTTAACTTTCCCTAACTAGTGAAGTTTAGTCCCCCATACTCTTTTATCATGGTCGGTCTACACGCAACAATGTATTTTATATTAAAGATAAGACATACACAAAAATAGTCTCAATGACCATTAACATCTAGGCTCTCCAACCTAATTCAACACATAAGCCTCATAGCTTATCATAACTGGCTCACCAGCCTATAAAACACAACATATACACAAAGGCTCCCTGGCCTCAAAATCGTGTGCACTTAAGTTTGTTGGACGTGGTATCCTGGAATGTGCACACTTCATCATTTTAGTGCGAGGTACATGTGCGCACTATACCATGGAAGGTGCATACAAAAATGATATCAAATAACTCACTATCTTAAGTACATTTTCATTTACATTTACAATTGGGTTTGACCTAGGGGTATTACAATCCCCTCCCCTTATTTATGCACTATCCTCAATGCATTATGTACACATATCAACAAGATTTCCAAAATCCTTAAAAAGATGTGGTTATTCTGCCCGCATTGCATCCTCGTGCTCCCAAGTAGCATCCTCGGGACCGTACCAGGTCCATTGCACCTTTACAAGTCCTATGGATTGATTTCAGAGGTGTTTGATATTTCGATCCAGAATGTGTACCAGATGCACTTGGATAACGCCTTATTACTCCACCTGAATCACATTCCAATCAATTACATGATTAGCATCATGTATATATTTCTTAAGCAATGATACATGTAATACATTATGAACATACATAGATGCAGGAAATGCAATCATATAAGCTACTGGACCAATCCTCTCTAGGATTTCAAAGGGTCCACAATAGAGAGCTGCCAACTTTGAACAATTTCCCAACTTCATGGAACTTCTCTTGGATTTCACTTTCAAGAATACATGGTCCCCAACTTTAAATTCCCTGTGAGTGATGCCCTTATCATCATAACGTTTCTGCCTGTCTTGGGAAGCCTTTAATTATTTACTTTTTTTCAACATTTTCTCCTCCATTTCCCTGAGTAAATCTGGCCCAACCACTTCTCTATCTATTGGGTTATCCCAACTTACTGGTGTGTTGCACTTTCTTCCATAAAGTGCCTCAAAAGGGCTCATATTTAGAGATGTTTGGTACCCATTGTTATAAGAAAACTCTACTAAGTGTAGGTAGTCTTCCCATTTTTATGGTTTATCCATCACATACATCCTCAACATATCCTCAATCACTTGATTCACCCTCTCTATTTTTCCATCTGATTCTGGATGATAAGATGTGCTAAAATTCAAATTTGTTCCAAATCCCTTCCAAGAATTTGAGGTAAATTTTGGATCTCTGTCAGACACAATTGTCTTTGGTATACAATGTAATCGATAAATTTCTATCATATAAACATCAACAATGTTGGTTTCCTTGTGAGTGAGCTTTACTGGAATAAAATGGGCAAATTTAGTAAGCTTATCCACCACAACCATGATAGAATCATGTTTCTTGTTTTTTCTGGGAAATTTGGTGATGAAATCAATTGTTACAACTTCCCATTTCCACTCAGGAATGGGTAATGGATGTAGATAACTAGCTAGGTGTCAATCCTCAATATTTACCTTTTGACATTCCAAAACTTTGGCAATAAAATCAACAACTTCTTTCTTCATTCCCGGCCAATAATATTGGCTCTTGACAACTACAATAGTTTTCCGATACCCTGGGTGCCCAACATAAGGTACATTATGAATTTCTCTCAATATAAGATTTTTCAATTCCTGGGAATTTGGTACATAAATTATGCCCTTGTACAACAAACCCATTTTGACTGAGGACTCCACCAAGTCCTTATTTACATTCATTTGTGCATACAATGAAGTCTTCATTTGGATCTGCAATCCTTAAAATTGGAGCACTTGTTAATAATTGCTTCAAGTGTTGGAAACTCTTTTCATAATTCAATGTCCACTAAAACTTCACACCCTTCTTTTGCAAGGAAGTGATTGGGTGTGCAATCTTTGAGAATCCTTCAATAAAACTCCTATAGTAGCTTGCGAGGCCCATGAATGATATGACCTCTGTCACATTCTTTAGCGCTGACCATCCTCTAATGGATTCTATCTTCTAAGGATCCACTGCTACCCATCCTTTGAAATGATATGCCCCAAATAATGAATTTGCTTATGATAAAATGAGCACTTGCTCAATTTGGAATACAACTGATGCTCCCTTAATACTTGTAATACCATCCTAAAGTTTTTTTCATGCTCTTACTTTGACTTGGAATATATAATAATTTCATCTAAAAATACATTGACAAACTTATATAAGTATTCTCTGAAAATACCATTCATTAAACACATGAATACAACGGGTGCATTTGATAATCCAAATGGCACCACTGTGAACTCATAATGACCATACCTTGTTTTGAAAGAATTCTTGTTGATGTCTTCTTCTTTAATTCTTACTTGATGATAACCTAACCTAAGATCAATCCTGAAGAATATTCTTTCATCTTTCAGCTGATCAAAGAGGTCATCGATCTTTGGCAAAGGATACTTATTCTTCATAGTTACCTTGTTCAACTGCCTAAAGTCAATGCATAGTCTTAATGCTCCATCCTTATTCTTCACAAATAAAACCGGGGCACCCTAAGGTGACACACTTGGGCGTATATACCCCTTATTCAGGATCTCTTCAAGTTGCATTTGCAACTCCTTCAATTCTAGTGTACTCATCCTGTATGGAGTCTTGGATACTGGAGCTACTCCAGGCATCACATTTATGGAGAAATCAATGTCTCTTTTAGGGGGTAATCTTGGTATTTCCTTAAAAATATCTTCAAACTCTTTTAGGACTGCATAATCTTCAACATTTGACACCTTATCTTTAGGTGTCTCTTCCATATGTGTTGCAAATAATTGACACCCTTTTCTGTAACATTTCTTCAACTGCAATGCTGAAATTTCTCTAATGGTTATTGGCCTGGGAATTACCTGCACTGTCCTTAGGTTCCGTTCATCATCCAAGCAAGTAAATTCCTTGTTATGACAATATAGGATAGCATGATGTTGTTCCAACCAATCCATCCCAATCAGATAGTCATAGGAACCTAAAGGAAATATGTTCAAATCTTCCATGGTGTTCATTCCATTCATGTCCATAAGACATGAATTAGCCATCTCATTAACTTTTCTTTTGGCTCTGGTAGCTAGCTGCACCAACCAATATTTTCCATGATTTATTCTTGGCAAATACAAACTTTCCGCCATCTTAATATCTATATAACTATGACTAGCACCTGAGTCAATTAAAATAGTAATGGTTTGGTTGTTGATCATACCTTCCACTTCAATCATATGTGACTGATACTCTTCTTGCTTGTTGTCTAGGGCAACATAGATCCTTGGTACATTTCTTCCCATGTCGTCCACTTTTTGAACTTGTTGTACATTGTGAACAATCCTCATTTTTTCACCTCTATGAAGACAATCTCTATACATATGATCTCCTTTACAACCCAAACATTGAATAGGTGGTTGCCTTGGCCCTTAACCCCCCTGTCTCAATCGTTTTGGGTTCTCTGGAAGTTGGCTGTCTCTAAGGATTATTTCTGAAGAATGGTGGCTTAGTCCCCTTCTTCCTTTGATCCATCTTGAATTTCTTCTTTTCTTCCCAAGCTTTTTGGAAAGTTGACCTTTCTTTTTTCTGACCATATAGGCATTTAGCTCGCCTTATGGTCTCCTCCAATTTTTTGGGATCATCATATTGTATTTTGTCACCGATGAATGATGGAAATCCACTCAAATACCTCTAAATATTAACTGTCTCATCCTTGATGAAAGAAACATACTTCAACAGTTCTAGAAACCTTCTTTCATATTCATCTATGGTCATACTCCCAATCTTGAGTTCAAATATCTCTTTCATTTTCTTGTCATAGTATCTCTTAGTCAAGTATTTATTTTCAAAATACTTCTTGAATTCCCTCCAAGTAACATTTTTCTCTTTAATGTGTGGTGCCTGCACAAGCTGATCCCACCACATGGATGCCTTTCCCTTGAGTTGATAGATGGAAATTCTTCCTCCTGCATCAAAAGAATAATTATGCAATTGAGAATACTTTCTCATTTCCAACAACCATGTCTCTGCATCTTCATCCTTCTTGTGATCACCATCAAATGTAGGAGGTTTGATTTTGTTCATTTCTCCTCGTAGTTCATCCAGCCTAGACCTCTTATTCTTCCTGATAGGAGGTGGACTTGAGCTGTTGTGTGATGTCTTATTGGAATTCCTTGGGGAGTGATGGTGATGTCTTCTAACACTTCTTGTTCTTATTTTTTCATCAGGAGACCTGTGACTTCCTGATTTTCTTAAGCCACTCTCCTTATCCAATTTATTTTCTATTATGTTCATGCTCTACATTAACTTCATATTGAAGTCTTCATGTTTCTCCTTGGCCCTCATAAGCCTTTCATTACCATCCTTATGGATTTGAACATCCTTCTACAAATTTTTAATGGTCTCTACCATATTCATGTTTTCATCCCTTCCTTCTCCTTGTCCATTGGAGTTTATTCCTTCAATACTCATATGGAAAGCCATCCCTCTGGTCTCATAGTCATAGCTGTAAGACCCATGTGCATATTCCATTCCTCTGCACTTTGTGTTGATTCTGATATGAACTAGTTGTTGTTAACTCTGCAAAATGTGAAGTCAACAAAACTTTATCAGGCTAACTGTTTCAACAATTTCATGAAAATATGAACCATTCTGGCTCAATAATGCATCAGAATTATTTCTTCTGATTTCGTAAAAATTGAATTCCCAGATCAATTTTCTAGGTGAATAATTATATTCTAATGTCCAACACCTTTCCAAATCCTACTTCCATTCTCAATTCTGAGTCTTGAGCATAAAGTTATGGTTATTTGAAAATTGTCCATTAATTTTTCTGTTCCCTCTTCAACTTGGTGCAATTGTGCGCTGTAATTATGCATTTTTGCACCTACTCCATTGGATTTTTAGTAGGATATCAATTGGGTTTCTTCATATACATATTTTGGACAATATATCCAAGTTTCACCTCTTTCTGGGTTCTGGGCTACTAGTTACAGCCTGTTGAAGTTCTAGGCCAATTCGTGTTTTTGGTCTAGAATGCTACAGGTACCTTCTTTTCCATATTAAACATTTTTAGCATGCCTAGAAATTTAATTCATCTCTAGGAATTTCTTCTATGGTTCAATATATTTCCATAGACTTCTCTTGCACCTCAATCTGATTCCGGAGCAGAAAGTTATGGCCCTTCGAAGATAGTTGGATCTTAAAATTTACCCTCCACTGTTTGTCCTATATCTTCCTCATAAAAACTCCGTTTGATGAACGGTTTATACCATTAGAAATCTCTCTTTGGGCTCTTTCATTTGAGCTTTAGATACTAGAATTAGTACAAAATTTTCATGAGGTTTTTGAGTATCTAGAAACATTGTTTAGGGCCTCAAAAACGTGCTACAAAAAGATGACCTTCAAACAGTGTAAAATGTCGTAGAAATTCACTGGTTTTCTACTGTTGTAGACCATCCAAATGACTTCACACACACAAATTTGAACCTGTACACCCATATTTAGCAAGTGAGGAAACACCATAAGGTAGTGCATGCTCCATGCACCTATAACCAATGTGGATCACTTCTCTGTCGCGTCAATAACTAGTGCACACTACTTTTGTGTCGCGCGCCAATATTCACCGCACACAATTTTGGTTCATGCACTAAAACCTGTTGTGCACAATTTTTGTGTTGCACGCTAATATTCTGTGCGCATTTTACTCTACGCATTTCACCATGCCAAAATTTATTACTCCCCCACCACGCACTAGTATTATATGTGCACCATTAACTAAATTGTCGCACGACAAACTTTACCCACATTGCGCGTGCACCAACAAAATTCCTCTGCACACACCACGGGCACCATTATTATGTGTTTTCACACCGTATATGCTAGTATTATGCATGGGCCACTCAATCCGCACCGTGCAATGCTAAATTTAGTGCGCACACCCGCGCACCAATATTTTTCGTGCATTACCACTCTGAATCGCGCAACGCCAAAATTAAGTGCGCACACCCGCGTGCCAATATTTTTCCCGCATTACCACTCTGCGTCATGCTGAACCAAAATTAAGTGAGCACACTTGCACACCAACAGTTTCCGTTCAATTCCACTTTGCACCACACATCACCAAATTTTAGCTCACACACCCGCATGCCAATATTTTTCCGCGCAATGCCACCCTGCACCACACAATGCCAAATTTTATCTCGTGCATCGACACGCCAATATTTTTCCATGCAATTCCCCTCTGCACCACGTAGCATCAAGTTTTATCATGCACACCCTCACACCAATAATTTTCTGTGCAATGCCACCTTGCACCGCGCATCACCAAATTTTAGCATGCACACCCACACGCCAATATTTTTCCGTGCAATGCTACCCTACACTGCGCAACGCCAAATTTTAGCACGCAGATACAATATTATTCCACATATCACAAGATTTTCACTGTGCATCATGCATTTTTAGTGCACACACCGACACATATTCATTTTTATGTGCATCAATTCCTCGTGAATTCCACTGCAAAAATTAGGCTTTTGCCAAACTTTTTCCCAATTTTCACCATAGACATTTTGCAACTATGAAATTTGTTTAATTTCACCCTGATAACAACAATTCAACCTCTCCAACAATAAATCATTGTTGGTTGAATTTTCTGGAACAAATGTTTCCCAAACTCAATTCATGAATTGAGAATTTTAATCAACTAATCTCGCTCCATCTGTCATGGCTTCCCTGTAACTTCAAATTCGACAAATTCCAAGCCTGGATTTGCTAGAACATATATTAAATTAGGAATATCTCACTACTTGGACAAATTTGTCAATTTTCCCATGAATTTAATAACATAAATTGGGGTTTTTTCTCAATTCCACACCGTTGCTTCTAAATTTTACCATGGACGCTCTGTAACTTGAAATTTGGCCATTTTGAAATCAATTCTCTGTGGAATTTCACTTCAAATCAACTTTCTCATCCCATCTAGGCTCAATGTTGAAAACCGAGGCTCTGATACCATATTGTAACATACCCAACCACCTAGGCCGGGTCATGCCACCGAAAAGCTTTCATGCTCTGATACCATATTGTAACATCGCCAACATCCAACTGGGCTATGCCACGTAAAATTTTTCAAATTGTATGCAAATTAAAACATATACACACATAAAATTTGTACAACTTTATATATATAACTCAAAACAGAAAAATACATTCTGTAAATGCACAGATTCATACATAAATAACACTAAACATATACATGTAGCATAGATAGACAATACCCATAAATATAAAGACAGGTATAAAGCACACATAGGATAAACCCATAAAAATAAACACATAAAAATAAACACATAAATAATAATGCAGCATAAAAATTAACACACAATTGACACTTATCTTGGTAAGAATGTCACCAACTGCGTGCAGACCTTCCACGAACCTCCTAGTCTTAGACCAAACTGCTCATCACTCTCAGCAGTGGGTCACCCCCAAGCTGGGATTGAACTCCACCTGGGTAAAGGGATTCCTAACCAGGTTGACGTATCTCAAACAACATGAAAGACCTCGTCACATGTGCCAACTCAAACTAACAACCTACAGTCCCTCATTCCCCACATGCCTATCCCACCCCAAGAAGTGTGCCCCTTCTCTGCTCAATGGTCCCTTGGCTGCCCCACTTCCCTTCCAGGGCTTCAAAAATAGGTCGGACAGAAAGACTCAGAGCCCTGTAGCTATAGTTTAGGACCTTCAGGAAATCAATTCCCAATAATTCTCTCACCTAGAGAGAATTGCTCACGGGCCTGGAAACCTGCCTCTTCAGTATCCCACAGGCTTGATAACCTGCCTCTTCAGTCCATCTCCTAAGATAAATAGGTACAGATCCAGGTATGGGTACAGATACATGTATGGGCACAGATATAGGTACAGGTACATGAAGGTATGTAGGACTTCTAAATGAGTGAGTGAATGAGGATGGAATGGAATTAATGGTAAAATGAACTAAGTCCAAACTATGTGTATGCATGTTCCCAACTTGACACTTGTCATGTTGGGAGCTACTTTGGCCCACTTGTCCCCATCCTTAGAAATTAGGATAAAATAATTATCCATACTTTATACTTTAAGGAATATTAATATAATATTCCTTTTTGGCTTAAGATCCCTATATTATTCCTTTTCCTTAAATTTTATCCCCTCCTTTTCCCTAACTAGTGGAGTTCAGTCCCCCATACTCTTTTATCGTGGTCGGTCTACACGCATTGATGTATTTTATATTAATGATAAGACATATACAAAAATAGGCTCACTAGCCATTAACATCTAGGCTCTCCAGCCTAATTCAACACATAAGACTCCTAGCTTATAATAACCGGCTCACCGGCCTATAAAACACAACATATAGATAAAGGCTCCCTGACCTCAAAATCACGCACACTTAATTTTTTTGTGCACGGTGTCCTGGAATGTGCACTCTTCATCATTTTAGAGCACAGTACATGTGCACACTATACCATGGAAGGTGAATACAAAAATGATATCAAACAACTCACCAACTTAAGTACATTTGCATTTATATTTACAATTGGGTTTGGCCTAGGGGTATTACAATCACCAAGCACTGCAAGTCATGTTGGAGATTTGCTACTAGCCTCTGCAAGTCATGCTGGGAGCATGTCACCAGCCACTGCAAGTCATATTGGAGGCATTCATACGATTGAGAAGCCTCGATGTATAATACGTAAGCACAAGTTCCTTTGTAGGATTTGCAAAGGATACCACCTTACTCATTTGTGCCCTGCTACTGCTGTGGTACAAGAAGCATGGTCCTTGCTTGGGGGCCCTTCAGGTTCTGAGTCATCTTTGGTTTCCCAACATTCTAATCCTTATTTGGTTGATACAACAGTCATGCCGATGCAATCTTCGACTAACACCACTCTTCTTTTTGGGGGTGATGTGTTTCTTGACCATGTTGTCTCGCATCTTGTTCAACCAGTAGTCATGTCGATGCAATCTTCGACCGACACCACTTATATTTTTGGGGGCGATGCATCTCTTGAATTTTTTGTCTTGCATCCTATTCAACCAATGGTTGAAGAAGTGGTTGTTCCGATGAAATCTTCGATCAATCCCACTCTTCTCCTAGAGAGTGAAAAGTCTAAGGAAGTGACATTATCGATGCAATCTTCGATCAATCCCACTCTTCTTTTGAAGGGTGATGCATATTTCGACCACGTCCTTAGTATTTCTATTCATGTACCTTCTAAACAAGGGAGCATTCTACTCTCTTCGAGTACACTCCCTCCAAGTCCTAGGGTGGTTTCCTTTGATTGGAATGATCTTGTAGAGACTCAAATTCCTTCTTCTATACCCTTCCAAATAAGGGGCATTCTTCGATATATTGTAGATAAGGTAACCTATGCAAGTATTTTATCCTCCTTGACTTGGAAATCTTTGGGTCTTCCCAGGCTTGTGTGAGTTGTTCGTAAGTTGCTGACCTTTCACAGAAGTCTTGAATGGGAGCCCTAGCCTCCTCCATGATATGATTCTTAGAACAACATCAACGATTATGGTTTAAGATGTTTTTCGACTCTCTCAAAAAGAAAAAGTATTGCTAGTGAACTTTTCTCTTTAACACTCATAAATTGGATTTGAAAGGACGTCTATTTGGTGTAAGTTTATCCCTTTTTCAAACCAAATAGACTAAATTTATGAAAAAGGACATTCTTTTGCATTAAGTTGTAATTGCATCTCATTCTCTTGCTTGCAGTATTGAGCCTATTGTCGGTTCTCACTTTTTCATAATAATCCTACCACCTCATCAATTTGCATCATCAGCCAAGCATAGTCTTGTTTATATCCTTTGCATCTTGAAACCCAATACCCCAAGAGGAAACATTCCCCCGAGTGTCCATATCCTACATGCACCTCCTTGCATTGAGCATAGGTATGTTCCACTGTTGGAACTAGTTTCTTACTCGCGACACTTGTTTTCTCCTCTGTATCATAACATTCATTTGACTATGAAAAAACAAAAAAAGACGAGCAGGAAAAGAGTATTATCTTATTTTGGGAGCAGTCGTGTTGTTGTTGAACATAGCACAAACTTTTTAGTTCACTTGTCATCAAAATATTTGGTTTATCATGACCTTAGGAAGCTAAGCTCGTTACTGAGAGTTTACTCACCCAACTGGTTACTCTTACAGTTCTTATGGAGAGTTTTATTGGTGCCTCCTGCATCACAAAGTTTCATCATTGAGTCTATGGTACCAGAGTCATCCATATGTATCATGGTCTTGTTCAAAGGATGTCTATCAGCTCATGTCGACCATTTCTCAGAACTCTTGACTTTTCATGTCGGTCATACCTTAGTGTGTCTCAGAGTTACATGAAGTTGTATTCCTACCATGCACCATAGGTCCTACTTTCCTTATGGGTAGGTAACCTTGAACCCAGTAGTCAACATCTCCTCATTGGTTGTTAACTGGGGGGTTTCCCTTGTGTTCGATGACAAGAAATCTATTCGCACATTGAGATTAATGCAGTGTCTTGGATGCCATTATCCTTATTGGTTGTTTCCTTGCCTTTATCGATAATTTTCCTTATTGACTGCTATTCAGAGGGTACTTTTTGTGCACTGCTTGCATCTGGTGCATGTGGAATATGCATAGTGATGTTGGTTCGTGAACATGTTCTTCCTCCAAGTTCCTACAAATCATCAAGCTCCTACTTTATACGTCATGTTGAATGATGAGAGATGCCTTAATTCTCTCATTTCAACGAATCTCCTTCCATAGACTTCAACCCATCTATTATGGAAACGAGACCTAGAGTCCTATGAGTACCTAGAGGCTTGAAGTCATCAGTGGCAGGTTCTCTCGCCATTGATAGTTGGGAATACATCAATGTATGATCGATGGATTCTTCAAGTGTTCAACCTCAACACCTTTATTCACACTTGTAAGAATGTACTCGGTGCCTTGATACTTACTTTCATTATCGGTAGGTTGTCTCACGTTTGTTAACAGTATACCTTAATGGCTAGTAATCAAATGAAGTCTCATTATGTTCGAACTCAACTCCTTTATTCACATGATGTAGAATTGCATCTTTGGCAGATCATGTAGAAGACTTGAAGACATCACTTCATAGTCGCGACTTTCTTGAGTTGTTGCTATCATTCATTGGACCAGTACCTATATGACTTCAGTGATCATGGGAGATCATATTGTACTCCATTCATGTATACATACATATTTAGATTGATTTTGAGATTGGCTTTCACTGGGCCTTATTCATGACTATGACAACCTATGGCATGTATCTACTTTTGTATTGCATATTCATGGCCATGAACAATTGTTTGGTATATTTCCACATGTTTCTGTAGTGTAATTCAAATTGGAAGCCATGTGTGCAAAGTCATTATGAATTGTAATATTCTTATGAGAAACCAGTTCATCCACATGGGTCTCCATTACTCCACTTCTGGTAATTATAACGTATTTTGGCCATTGCAGATACTCCTATGACCTCACACATTAGGGGAATCTATTATAATGTATCTTGGTTGTTGAAGAGAAGTTGTAGGTGTATCACTTTGAGTGGAGTGCTCTACGGTGGACTTTATCGAACATCTGGATGAGCTAGGCTCTTTATCTTTTCTTTTTAGCATGTTTGTTTATATAGCATACTTGATATTAGAGTTGATTTCTACAGTCATTTTTCGTCTGTAGTGGTTTACCCCATGCCATAGAGTGATTTTCCTCATAACAGAATTGGCGACCATATTGGAGAATTGAATCTTCTTTTCGGGGTTTGGAGTGTTTTTCTCCTTTGATTGGTCTAGTTTATGTTGAGTTTCTTGTTGTATGAATTCTTAACGGCCTCTTTTCATTTTGAGTTTGAGTTTCTTGGCCTTATTCTTAACCTAGCAGTGTTTCAATACATATACACAGTTTTCTCCCTGGCAGTCACATACATATGCAAGCTGTAGTTTTGTAGGAAGCGTATATACACGAGTTTCTCCTAAACAATCATGTACATCATCCCTTTTTGCTTGATTTCTGAGTTTGATGTTTTTTGGGTAAGTTTTGATGGTTGCTGAGTCTTCTTAGGTCTCTGTCATGATTGTTAAGTGCTTGTAGAGTGATAGGAAACCTTTCTTTGGTTGAATTTTCGAGCAAATTTTCTTTCTCATCACCCTTCTCATTGGTTGTCCTCACATCTTGGGATGGGTATTTTCTTCTCGATATTCTAATTGGCTTGTCTCTTCTTACATTCAATAGGGTCTTTATATCAAGATACTATTCAGTCCTTGCATTTTCATTCTTTTATATTGAAAATAAAAAAAACTACATTTTGCATTGTTGGCATTTGATCTTTCGAGTTCTTGTCATTGATATTAGTACATGTATAGAAATATAACATCTTATTTGAAATTGCATAATTGAATTAAAAGTTTCATTTTGGGAAGCTTATCATTTATTGGGAATTGAAGTCACGACTTTGCATTATATTCATATTATTAATACATTTTACTTGTTGATTCATAACTTCATCAGTTTCATGACCGCACCTTTTGAGTAAGCAAAGCCACTAAAACTAACGCTGATAAATTTAAAATTGATTAGAAATGATTTTATTTTTCAGGGTGCACAAAACTAGCTTAAGATTTAGAGCCTTGGAATAGGATTTTGTGAGTAAACTTCTCCAAGGCTATTAAACTCAACATATTTTCTGACTAAGGGAGTGGTGAAATCCATTGTGTAATTGGTGACATCAAGAGGCTCTGCTCACACTAGAGTTGAGCACGAGGTCACACGAATTTGGTTGAAAGGATATCCCCCCAATACCTTCTTAGAATCATAGATATTTCTAGGGATCTTTTCGTAGATGGGGGTCTTGATAGTACCTTTACCTTTGTAAGAGGCGATGCTTTCAAGATTTTGGGCTTTGTTACCCTTCCCATATGGTAGACCTGACTTACAACTGTTTTCCTGCTCCTTGGTTATATCCCTGTGGCTTAGTTGTTTGACATAGGTAGCCGCATAGGTTACTTGCAGGTACCCTGAGTCAGATAAGGGTCAAACAACACACAACCTTTATGGAGGATTACCTCTCTGGGGGGATCTAACCGACTGGTTGTTAATCCCATGAGGGCCCTTATAATTGATTCTTATACCTCCAATATTTTGAAGGGAGTCTCAGGCCCCTCTTGGGAAAGACATACCTACTATAGTGAGGGAGGCCCCTTTTCAGCCACTATATCTTGTTTGTGAGCATTGGCCTTTTTCCTTTACTTTGGTGTGCTCTTTGATTATTAGTTGGCCTTAGGATTTTGTATTGTTTCATGAGTTTTCATTGCTATGGTTAGTGGAGCCCCCGTGACTCTCTCAGTTAGCGTTACCCAACCCATGGTCTACTCTCATTCCATGGGGATGAATCCTTTTTTATTTCTAAGTGGTACAACGAATCATGATACTCAATCAATAACTTGGGAATCTAATCTATTTTATCATGGTATGACAAACATGTCTTCACACTTTACATCCTTTGTCTCATCGCCTTATGTGAATCCTAGTTTTGGGTATGGGGGCATGATGCCTTCTTATTATCCCTTTTCGTTTGGTGAGATTCATATCCCTAAACCAACTCTTACTGTAGGAGGTTGGAATATTCCTTACTATAGATACAATCCTAGCTTCACTTTTCCAAGAGCAAGTGCTCAAATTTTTGGTCATTATACTTATAACATCCCATCCATCTATCCTTCTTCCGTTATGCCAGTTCTTATGAACGCTTTTCTCATGGAAGATCTCCATCTATCCTTTGGTGTTTCATCTGGGGGTAGTTAGTTTTATAGTATGGGAAAACCCCTTCATGCAGTTCCTTCATTTGGGGCAACATATATCCTCACCTGAGTAACCCTTGTGATGTCACTTTCTTTTCACAAGCAACTTCCTTGGTGATGATGCCCTTACAACCCTTTATGAATAAGTTTTGAAGAGGATACTTTCCTTCTGGAAAGGGCCATGGTGTATACTAGAACCTTTCCTAGCCTACAATTTCTCAAAACCAGTCTTTCTCAGAACCTTGGTCTCAAATGCCACAACCAACCACCACCACTAGTCCAATCACTACAAGTCATACTGGCGTTATATCACCAACCTCTGCTAGTCATGTTGGAGATTGGTTAATAACTTCTGCAAGTCATGTTGGATATTGGTCAACAACCTCTGCAAGTCATGTTGGATATTGGTCAACAACCTCTGCAAGTCATGTTGAAGACATGCAACCAACCATTGCAAGTCAAGATGGGGGCATAAATCTAGTCACTGCTAGTCACATTGCACAAACATCACCAAACTCTGCTAGTCATGTTGGGGATTCATCACCAACCTTTGCTAGTCCTGTTGGGGATTCATTTCCAACCGTTGCAAGTCATGTTAGATATTTTATACTAGCCTCTTCAAGTCATGTTGGGAGCATGTCACCAGCCACTGCAAGTCATGCTGGGGGCATTGATACGATTGAGAAGCCTCAATGTATAAGATGTAAGCCCAAGTTCCTTTGTAGGCTTTGTAAAGGAGTTCACCTTACTCGTGGTACATGAAGCGTGGTCCTTTCCTGGGGGGCCTGCCTTCGTGTTCTAATTCATATTTGGTTTCCCAACATTATAATGCTTATTTGGTTAATACAACAGTCATTCCGATGCAATCTTCGGCTGATACCACTCTTTTTTTTGTGGGTGATGTATTGCTTGACCATGTTGTCTCGCATCCTATTCAACCAGTGATCGTGTAGATGCAATCTTTAACTGACACCACTCCTATTTTTTGGGGTGATGCGTCTCTTGACCTTGTTGTCCCGCATCTTATTCAACCAATGTTTGAAGAAGTGACCGTGCCGATGCAATATTCGGTCGATCCCACTCTTCTCTTGGAGAGTGAAAAGTCTAAGGAAATGACATTACCGATGAAATCTTTGGTCAATCCCACTCTTATTTTGAAGGGTGATGTGTCTTTTGACCACATCCTTAGAATTTATATTCGTGTACCTTCTGAACAAGGGAGCATTCCACTCTCTTCGAGTACACTCCCTCCAAGTCCTAGGGTGGTTTCCTTTGATTGGAATGATCTTGTAGAGCCTCAACTTCCTTCTTCTACACCTTTCCAGATAAGGGGCATTCTTTGATATATTGTCGATAAGGTAACCGCTGCAAGTATTTTATCCTCCTCGACATGGAAAGATTTGGGTTTTCCCAGGATTGTGTTAGTTGTTCGTAAGTTGCTGACCTTTCACATAAGTCCTAAACGGGAGCCCTGAGCTCCCCCATGATATGCTGCTTAAAACAACATCAATGAGTCTAGTTTAAGCTCTTTTCCAACTCTCTCAAAAAGAGAAAATATTGTAGAGTGGACTTGTCTCTTTCACACTCATAAATTGGATTTGAAAGGACGTCTATTTGGTGTAATTTTAACCCTTTTTCAAACCAAGTAGAATAAACTTACGAAAAAAGGACATTCTTTGGTGTTAAGTTGTAATTGCATATCATTCTCTTGCTGGCAATATTGAGTCTATTTCCAGTTCTCTCTTTCCCATAATGAACCTACCACATCAGCAGTTTGCATCATCAGCCAAGTAGAGCCTTGTTTATATCCTTTGCAGCTTGAAACCCTATACCCCAAGAGGAAACATTACCCCGAGTGTCCAAATCCTGCATGCACCTCCTTGCATTGAGCATATGTATGTTCCACTGTTGGAACTAGTTGCTTACCCACAACACTCGTTTCCTCCTTTGTATCATAGCATTCATTTGACTATGAAAAAACAAAAAAATACGAGTGGGAAAAGAGCATTATCTTATGTTGGAAGAAATCGTGTCGCCTTTGAACAAAGTACAAACTTTTGAGTCCACTTGTCATAAAAATTTTGGGTTTAGCATGACCCTACGAAGCTGAGCTCATTACTGAGAGTTTACTCCCCCGACTGGTTAATCTTCCAATCCCTATGGAGATTTTGATTGGTTCCTCCTACATAACAAAGTTTCATCATTGAGTCTATGCTTCTAGAGTCATCCATATGTCTCATGATCTTGTTCAAAGGATGTCTATCATCATGTGTTGGCCATTTCTTATAACTCTTGACTTTGCATGTCGGCCATACCCTCAGTGTGTATGAGAGTTACATGAAAATGTAGTCCTACCGTTCACCCTGGTCCTACTTTCCTTATGGGTAGGTAACATTGAACCCAACAATCGACATCTCCTCATTGGTCGTTGAATGGGGGGTTTCCCTTGTGTTAGATGACAAGAAATATATTTTCACATTGGGATTCATGTAGTGTCTTGGATGTCATTATCCTTATTGATGGTTTCTTTTCCTTTGTCGACAATTTTCCTTATTGGATGCTATTCAAAGGGTCTTTTTCATGCACTTCTTACATCTGGTGCATGCGGAAGACACACATGGTCGTTGGTTCATGAACATGTTCTTCGTCCGAGTTCCTCCAAATCATCAAGCTCCTTCTTTGTACCACGTACTGAATGATGAGAGATGCCTTAATTCTCTTCTTTCAGCGGGTCTCCTTCCATCGACTTCAACCCATCTATTATGGAAACGAGACCTAGATTCCTATGAGTTCCTAGAGGCTTGCAATCATTAGTGACAGGTTCTCTTTCCATCGATAGTTTGGAATACATCAATGTCTCCTGATTGATGGATTCTGCAAGTGTTCGACCTCGACACCTTTATTCACACTTGTAAGAATGTACTCAGTGCCTTGATACCTACTTTCATTATCGGTAGGTTGTCTTGCATTTGTTAACGATATACCTTAATGACCGGTAATCAAACGAAGTCTCATTGTGTTTGACCTCAACTCCTTTATTCACATGATGTAGACTTGCACCTTTGTCGGATCGTGTATAAGACTTGAATACATCAGTTCATAGTCGCATATTTTCTGAGTTGTTTCTATCATTCATTAGACCAGTACCTATATGACTTCAATGATCATGGGAGATCAGATTGTACTCCATTGTATACATACATCTTCAGATTGATTTTGAGATTGGTTTTCACTAGGCCTTGTTCGTGACTATGACAACCTATGAAATGTATCTACTTTTGTATTGCCTATTCATGGCCATGAATAACTATTTTCGTATATTTCCACATGGATCTTCAGTGTAATTCAAATTGGAAACCATGTGTGCAAAGTCATTATGGATTGTAATATTCTTATGAGAAACTAGTTCCTCCACCTGGGTCTCCATTACTCTACTTCTGGGAATTATAATGTATTTCGGCCATCACAGATACTCCTCTGACCTCACAAATTAGGGGGAATCTGTTATAAAAATATTTTCCTCACCCCTTGCAAACTTGCTTAGAAGGCCTTTTCCATTTCCCTATGCAGACTTGAAGTCCCCTTTTGAAGTTCCCAGAGATAAAAATTATATTTTTCCACATATATGCACCCTAACAACTATACAACATGCGTATACATAGGTTGCACCATTATATCCTACGTACATCAGGTTTTGTGCTCAAAATTAAAAAAATGTGTCGGGTTTCCATGTCACGTCATGCGATCCATGATCCTTAACCTTCCATATACTGGAAATGTTTCGACTCGACCCTTAATTTCCATTTGAATGATATAAATGGGCCTTATCCAAGATGTGGAGATGAGAGGAATTCAACTTTGAGAGAAAAGATACTTTGGAGAAATTATTCACTTCATATTGAGTCGGCATCCCTTTTTCCTTTTAAGTCTGAACACATTGTTCAACCCCCAAGCTCTTCCCTATTTGATGGAGAACCTCATTTTCTCTCTTATATGAGCTTTCCTTTGGTGGAGGATTGAAGTGGTGGAGGCCTAGCTGGAAAGGACTTAG
>SNQJ01S0052961.1:12264-27796 GCA_010110895.2 Picea sitchensis | reverse complement strand
TTTTTGAATGCAACAAAAAGTTGTTTCAATACTGTTGAAGAAGTTGAATATGGATAGTTCAGTTTAACATCATCCCAACTTTCTTCATTCGACATCTTGACCATTTCCTCTTGTATTTTCATATACACCTTGTGACTAAATAACACAAAAATAATGTTAAACAAAACAAAACAAAAAAATTCTTGTCGTAACATAAATAAAAATAATTGAACAGACTTACTTTTTAAATTCATCACACATTTCTTCCATTGAAAATTCTCCCGACCTAACACGTGATAATATAGTTATGATAATATTATCATCATTCACTCCTTGTATTGATATCCAAGGTGTTATAGTCATATCATCAGGAAGATTTCCTATGTCAGGACCTGTCTTACTTGTGCCACATATCAATGGTTTAGCCTTCTTAACTCTCTAATTTTTTATACTAACATTTTTCCATACGGTGAAGATCTCATCTATCAAATCCCATACCTATCCAATTCTAAATCTCAATTGAAAACAATTATCCATAGTTGTTACACACGATTTTGGTCACTCTAGTGATGTCTCTACTAGTGATGTACTCAGGCTCCCACAAGGACTTTTTGCCTAAGAAAAGTGATTGTTGTCTTCTTCCAAAAACACATTTTTAAGATGATTTCACATGCTACCTATATTACAGGGTGTGAAAATCCTCCATTCTTGCAGGCAACCCACACTTTGGGTGCAAACTATTCACAGTCTGCAATATAGATAGGGTGCAAACATGTTTTTAAGCTTGGAAAAGAGAAGAGGTCACGAAGGTTCTAGAAGAGAATCTTCTAAAAAATGAGTTGGCATTCGCATGGTTGGTATCCTACTGAATTTTCAGATTTGGTGGGATCATCCTCATCCATGTAACCATCTCTCCTTCTCCTATATATTGAAAGGTTTCTCATGGAAAATGTTAGGCAAGATTGAATGAAGAATTGGTGAAAAAATTGTGTGAAGAACCCTGCTTGGATAGAAGCTTGGAGACTCTTTTTGGTCTATCAAGTTGTATTGGATCTTATTCATGCAAAGATAGAGCAAGTGTGTGTGTTGGAACCAAGGGTCACTGAAAGGAATCTTGCGACATCAAGGCGATCCGGTTGTATCTTCTACTTTCATTTAATATAATACAGCGACATGTCCCTTTTTCCATAAAATTACTCTTATTTTATTGCATAACTCCTTGATCATATGCATAGGTTGACATTGAATATACTTTGTTATCTTCACTTTGGTTGGTTTGTGTTGTCTTGGACTTGATTTCACAAGAGCACCGGAGCAAAGTGGGAACAATAAAGACCTAAGGGAGAGATATAAAGGTATGTCACTCATTCCTTCTTATTAGTAGATTCAATGACTACAACTTAGGGAAAGAGTCGTGTCATGTCCTGTTTTTTTCTAGATCCAGGTGGATCTAGAGAGATCTGTTAGTGTCCGCACCTACCGATTTATCCGATAACAAAATTGGCAACTCCACTGGGGATAAAACCCATTTTGGTGGTTTTTTCTTGGCCATTTTCTCTTAACCTACCATTTTTCATTCCCAATCAATCTCTGAGTCTTGAGGAGACCCTTAAAGACTCCCTGGACCCAGAAGTTCCCTCAGAAGTTTTATCTTTTTTCCAAGATTTTCTTGATTACAAACCTTCTCGCACTACACCCTTCTATAGCCTGCGAGAATCACTGAAGTTTGCACCCTAGTGTTCAGTTCAGTGCGAACCTCTCACAATTTTCCTGTGTCTAGCCTTGATTCTCGCACTGTACCCCACTGCTAGCCTATGAACTCACTTATGAAAATTTTGGATTAAGTCTTTTGTGTCCTCAGATGCCCAGATTTGTTTGTCTGTCTAGAAAGAACTTCTCTGGCCAATGATTGAATGTTTCTTGACTTCAAATCTTGCAATTGATTAGTTTTCGGAAATCGAAAGATCTTCTTGATCATTTTTTCTCAATTTTTACCTCTTGACCTTTTCTTAACAAGGGTATAATCTCTGGTTCTAAAATCTAAGTGCTTGTTTGGTCGGGAGCCTTTGATTGGATTAAAAGTTGAGATTAATTGTCATTTCCGATTTCTTATTACTTGGAAAATTGTTACCCATGTGCATTTGAAGAGGTTGGTCTTGTCAGTTTGTTGTTTTTATCTTCATTGAAAAAACGATTTGGGTGTTTGTTGTGTATTTCTTTTTCGTTGGTTACTTGTTTTTTCTTAGTTCCATCCCTGTTGTTTGGTTTCTAATAAAAAATTAAAGAAATTTTCTTTTTTAAGCACCCTTGTATTCGAAAAAAATTGGCATTCAAGTATTGAAAGACAAAAAATAAGGAATTTTCATTGCTCGCGATTGTTTGATATTACACTTCAGAGAAGATCATACATTGTAGTTCGCATTGTTCCAAAAAACCCCTCTTTCCCTCCTGTGAATAGGATTCATCGAACAAAAAATTTGAATCATTCATCCTTATTTATGCATTGTTGGGTCAGATTCTCACACAACATCGGTTTCATTTCTGCCTCTTTTTTTGCGTAACAACAGTCTTTAATAATATTGCACAACTTTAAAATTCAACTAGTAATTTTTTCTAGGGCTCTTTTACACCAACACTAGCTAGGCTAGAGCTTTGGAATAGATAGTGAGACACACTCTCCAAAGCACAAAATACACAATAGCATCTTGTGATAAGGAGTGTCAAATTCCATTTGCAACATTTTTTCCTGGGAAGCCTTTCTCACACAAGGGTCAAACCTGAGGTCGCATCGAAATTGACAGAGTTATTCACCCTGCTTTGTTGATATCGGTGTAGAGATTGCAAGTATTACGGGGGTCACTTGAAGGTATACCCACAATGATGAGTGGAAGCCTCTCAAGCTGATTTTAGGCTAGATACCCTGCCCTTGCGTGTGGATCGGACTGTCGACTTGTTGGCCCCCAGCAACTCCCCCTATATTTTTACAAAATTTAAAGGGCCCCTATTAGAATGTTGATAATTATACTGAGCTACAGAATCAACCTTTTCAAATAGTTCCATACCTTGGCTTGCTTTGATACAAACTTAAGACATTCACTATAGTATGATACATTTATTACAAGAGTATATGTCAACAGTTAGAAACGAGCATAAAAATCTCAATTTAAACAAAAACGTTAATTTTTATCAAATGTTTAAATTATGATTATGTGTTCATTTTTTTGCTCATTAGCAAATTTGACTATTTTAAATAATGTGTTCAATACTTCATCAAATAATATCTTGGTTGGTTTCTCATTTTCATGAAATCATTTGGTGATATTAACTAATTAAATTCTTTTTTCATTTTGCATCTCATTTCAAAATAATAATAATCAAATAATTATCTATCATTTGTTTGATTTTGTAAAAAACCAAAAATAATATTTTTTCTCCATTAACTTGAAGCTTCTAGATCATATTTGAAAAAAAATTATTAACAATATTTGTTTATAAGGTATAGTTAGTTTAAATTCATTTTTTTTTAATTTTCTAGATTTTGTCTTATTCACAATTTTTAGGTTATTAATTTAGGTTTCTTTTTGTTTCACAGGTTTCTATTATCAAATATTTGATACGGATATGATCATGGCTTGATTTTATTATCCAAATACGTTCAAGATGATTGATCCAAAAATAATTTTGGATACGTTCAAGATGATTGATCCAAAAATACTATTGGATTGTTACACACCTTATGAGCAAATAACAGATAAAAATTTGAAAGATACAGATCGTGACAGACGATTTTGCAAAACTCCATTGCAGCCAAATCGCTGATGACTCTGAAGAAATCTAAGAAACCCAGACTCCAAATGGACCCATTTACCTTTCACATAGATATTTTCCCAAAAAAATGCTCGATTTGAGAGATATTGATGTCTTTTACGAGACAAATTTCAGGCGACGAAAATCATTAGTGACGCCCAAACTATTCACTCATTGCATAAATATATGAGAAAGTTCAGAGCCAAAGGAGATCCAAGAATTGGAGAGGAGCAGATTCTTTATCCTTTCTCTCTTTATATATTATTCTTTTGTAAACTTTTATTTCTTTCAAATGGAGTATAATGGATGGTTGGAATCTTTTTTTGGGGAGAATGAATGAGTATTTTTAGAATATGGAATTCTAGGTTGTTTAATTTGGATTTGTCCGTAAAATGGTTTTATTTTCATATAATATCTTCATATTCCTTTTGAATAATTGATTATGCATTGATTTAAATAGTTTTAGTCTTTTATCAATACATGATTAATTATTATCATTATGCATTAATTTTTCCAATCTTTTAAAGTCTATTAATATTATCAAAAATTTCTTCCCTGCATTGCTGCACGGACATGTGATTCCAAAACTTAATAGAAATCCATACATATGCATTTTGGCTTTGTTAATTTTGGTTTATAATGTTGTTATTTTTTAACTCGCTACATGCGTCTTGATATCTTAGATTAAAATGATCTATGATGTACAGGAGGCTTTATTTTTATAAATACCATCTATCATTTGTTTAATCAAAATACAAATGTTGTTATTATATCTTCTATTTAAATAATAAGATTTATCTTTGAGTTTTAAATTAAATGATAAAAATGAATAAGATTGGCTTACAGATTTTATCTCTAGCTATAATCATGTATAATTCATGAGATCGCTGCATTTATGTTTGTGTTTCCTTCACAATAAAATCTAAGTTGTCACTACACAGTTTTGAATTTATTTAGAATACCATAAAGTTCATTATGCATTTCTCTTGGACATGACAAATGGATGTTCAACCACTCATGTGATGTTTGATTACACCTCACCAACTCAATGGTATTACGATAGCTTCTTTGTATTTTTCCATTACTATATTATCATTGAAACTAGAATGTATGGTTCACTTTGACTATCCACATGTTCATGTTTCATTAAAAAAAAATTATAATAAACAAACAACTTATTTATGAAGGAAAACAATAAATATTTTAATGTACTTTCTTTATTTGTTTTTCAGCCAATCATTTTTCATTGATTTTCTGTGGTCTTTGATTAAAACTTGGCAAATTTCCTTGTAAATCATGTAAATAAACGACTTGTATATATTCTTATTAAATACAACTACTACAATTACATTAGAACATATGTACACACACACATATATAGTGTTTTAGTAATTAGTTAGTTATTATTTAATAGGGTCTTTTGCATTTATTTTATTTGTTTCTTCTAGGACTTTTCGGACAATAACGGAGCCATTAAACCCTTCAGAACAAGTTATACCAAATGGTTTGCTATTTAGACAAATCTCCGGATCGACTCTGCTCTTCCAATTGATGGATCTATCATTTCATCCACAACAAATGGCGCTTAGAAGGAGGGTCAATCGGCTGTCGGGCCCTCGTAGGAGTCTTTCTTTGTTTCGAATTTAATTAATTTCCCATGGCTACCCAAATCACTATGTTGGAACATGATTTCCACTTCTAATTACTTCCATTCTAACAAGATTTCTCTTGTCCAAAACTCACCTTTGATGGTGTGGGGAATGTATCTCAAAAGACCATATTAACAAGTTTTGTTGTAAATGCATCAAACATGACATTTTCAATTTAAAAGTTTTATGCAGATTGTTCGCTTTTACTTCTTTAGGGTCGATTCAACATTGGCATGTAGTCTTTCCCAATGTATCACATTTTATTGATTTCAATTTTAGATGAATTTTAGATTCTTTTGAAATCTATGATTACACTCAATTATGAAGAATTTCAGATTTTGCTAATCAATGGCAATTCATATTCAAAAGACTTTTCATAATAAGAACTATCATGTTCTTTGTAAATTTAATCTTGATGACATGTCATTTGTATTAAATTTCCTCCATGATGCTTGCATCTAGCCATTCATATTCAATCGCAAATGATGTAGTAGTTACAAATACTATCACTCAATTGTAAGAAGAATTGTGTTCACAGATGAGAGGGATCCATCCTAAAATGTTGAAATAAACAAGTAGAATCTATTGAAAAATGTTCTATCTGATAATCAAATTGGTTTTTCATCCTAATCATTGTATTTTCTGTCCTCGACAATCATGGAAGAAGATTCGATGTAGGGTCAAGGTGAATGTCCATATACTTCTAACTCTTTGCCTCGACCAAGATTTAAATTCAATTATCGAAGAACACTTAGTGATGAAAATGATCTTAAGCACTTTAACATCCAAATGAAACTGATTAGAGATGTAGATCCTCAGCAATTGAAGAAGAAACCTTAAACCCTCATTTACAAATAATACCTTATCAACATGAAAGATCAAATGTTTTCCATGAAAGTTTTGATTTATCTATCGTACAGGAGGAAATTTAGATGATCATATTAAGTTGAAGAATTTATCACCAAAACAAAGTGTTTTTAAGGAAAATGAAGAGGAAATTCTTGAGAATACCATTGTCAAATATCATAGCTCAAGATATCTCTTTCATGTGCTTATTTCCATTCCCTTTTACCTTTTATATCCCGATCTCTTCTTAGAGATTCCTCGTGATTTGATTACTAAATCTAATGTATCTCTTTGGCCTACCACAATCCGAATCTTTTCTCGGAGCATGCCAAAATTTAAGGAATTAATTCCAAACATAATATTTACTTCCAAGTCGGATTTGATGCTCTTTCACTCTCATCACTCACATGGAAATGATGTAAAGCTGTGCTTATTTTACTCCTTTTCCACAATTTATTTTTGAAAAAGACAATGCATCATTCCCCTATGGAGATCAAATATTCTGCTACTGCACATTCATATATTGGATTAGTTTGAAATTTTAAATGTTTATGCCTACATTTCTGAAACGGACTCAATCTCACATCAAAGGGCTTACTCCAAAACCAATAATCTGGTTGATGTTATGAATCCTCTTATGATATGTTTCCCATTGATATATACATTTTTATCAAAGTCATAGTCTTATGGGCCCCTAACTTTTATGACATGATCTTAGAATGGCTTTGAAGATTCATATCTAAAAAAAAAATATCTTCATAATAAAGATAAAAAGTTGTTCTTGCTTTGTTTCTACCTAAATATCTAGGAAGTAAGCATCGCATGATTTTTTTATATCCTCCGTATGAAGAAATTGATGAAATAATTTAGAACTGGTCAAGAGGATGGGGAATTTTAGCTTTCTAAGGTAGATGGTTATGTCAGTCCCCATAATATTGACAAGTTTTTCAAACTTATTTATGTTCTTCCATGCCATTATTAAGGACTCCATATCGCACTGTGACAGTAGGTAATTGTTGGATAGTGATTCATGGCATCAAGAATTTTCAGAAGAATGGTAAGGTCGTGCTTGTTCTATTTTTAAAAGAATATATAGGAGGCATGACATATTTCATCTTCATATATTCAAGAATACTAAGCACTTTTTTATTCTCGATTTTCTCAATTTTCCGTGGTCATGGATTTCTCTGAAGATGCTCTTTGTGGCTGCATTTGGAAATAAGGATTTTACTTTAGCTTTGATCTAATGTTTAGTAGGAGTAGGTTTAGAGTAGGTTTTTAGTTTTATTTATAAAATATGTAATACATGCAGTTTATGAACACAAGTGGGAACAATTCAAGAGAACTACAATAAGGAATGCCAAGTCAAGGAAGTCCACTTAAATATTTTTCTTCTCTGCTTTTCATTGAATATTTCTTTTCGAAAACGTAGGTATCATCATGAAAATTTTTAAAATGGAAAATATAAGTAAATTTTGAACTATCAATTCAACTCTAACCTGCTAAAAGCTACCAGTAGGACTCCACTCATCTTAATAAGGATTTTTCTATTTTAGTCTCTTTTATTTTACACTATGCTTGGTCAAAGTAACATCTTATGCATCACTATCTTAAGAAAAGGGCTTGGTCGCACATGATATTTTATATGATTCAGCTCTCTTCTTTATTTTACAGTGGGATGATAGTGGATACAAAAACTCAAGCTTATTTTGGCCAAATCAAGTTTCCCAAGTTTTCTTTTGTTGTTTCTTACTCTTGTGTAAATTTTATTTTGAATCATTAATAAAATTTGATTTGGTTTGTTGTGTATTTTTGTTTCTTTATTATTTTGAATGAGTTTTCTTCTTATCTTCTTTTGAATCAATATATTTATGATCAAAGAGGTATTGTCGGTTGTGCTAATTTTATTTTAAGACTTGTGTTTTTCAAAAAAAATTGAAACTATATTTTTAACAACTATTATAATAAAAACATTAAAAAAAAAAAAAATCCATTTTTTAAGTCAATTGTCAATCATTTTGTCCTCAAATTATATTTGATAGAGTATTACACCAGAGATATGATTTAAATCTTTGAACTTTACGATGATCTTTAAACTTTTAACGTCGTCCTTATTCTTAAGGAATCAATTTTATGTGCTTTCCCATTCTTTAGATTATTTCTTAAAGGAAATCTAAAAATCTCTAAAACCATGATAAAAATTCCAATTTTGAAAGCAAATAAATTATATGGTCAACTATTTACATGTATTGCAATTAACCTCCATTATCATCCTCGGCTCTTTGTCATCAAGAAATCTATAATTGTATTATTATTTTAAAGTAAGATATGAGTTTCCAGCACTTAAGTGTGGGAAGTGTGTAAAACCCGCCGGGTATCAATAAAGCTCAAGTTAAGCAGTAAATGCACACATGATACCAAGACAATTTTATCACCGTAATCGAATAAAGTCTCAACAATGCAAATAAAGCAATGTCGGTCGAGGTAGCAGGTATATGTTTCTAAATTAGCTTTTTATGGAAGTATACATCATGTGGATACAACTATTGGATGTGATTAAAGCATTTGAGGGGGTTAAATGACATCCCTACCAAGGATATGGACGCCTCATCGGGCAAGAAGTGGCTCAGCTAATAATGGTATTGAAGTTTTTATAAACATTGTGACTATTTGATTAATACATTATTTCAAGTCATAATCTTCTCAGAAAAAAAATTCTATTGTCCGGTTATAACATTGAGCTTATCCCTAATACTATATGGTCTCAGAGGGAATTTATTTCAAGGAGCTTAAATCCATTTTCAAGTCTTATTATTTTCTTCCTAAGATGAAGAGCCACGATCGTAGATAATTGTTTTACCTTTCAAGAAGTCTCCGCTTTGTTGGGCCCTCTAACAACTCCCCTTTACATTTTTACAAAATTTAAAGTGCACCTATTAGAATCTTGATAATTAAAAAGAGCTACAAAATCAACCTTTTCAAAAAGTTCCATGCATTGACTTGTTCTTTGAGACAAACTTTGGGTATGATTCACTATAGTATGAGACATTTATTACAACAGTATATGTCAAAAATTATAAACGAGCATAAAAATCTCAAATTAAACAAAAACGTTAATTTTTATTAACTTTTTACTTTCGTTTAAATTGTGATTTTTTGTTCATTCTTTTGCTCATTAGCAAGTATTGACTATTTGAATAATGTGAAGTTCAATACTTCAACAAATAATATCTTGTTTGGTTTCTCATTTCATGAAATCATTTGGTGATATTTAATTTAATTAAATTTTTCATTTTAATCCCATCTTCAAAATAATAATAATCAAAGAATTATTCTTTATCATTTGTTTGATTTTGTAAAACCAAAATTAATATTTTTCTCCATTAATCCTGGAAGCCAGATCATATTTGGAGTGCTTTCAAATTATAAACAATGTTTATTTTATAAGCAGAAGTTGGTTTAAATTTATTTTTTATTTTTCTAGATTTTGTTTTATTCCAAATTTTGTAATATTAATTTAGGGTTTTTTGGTTTCATTGTGTTTCTATTATCAATTATTTGATACTGATCTGATCATGGCTTGATTTTATTATCCAAATACGTTCATGATGATTGATCCAAAAACAATACTTGATTGCTGCAAATACCTTATGGAGCAAATAACAGAGCAAAATTTTTGAAGGTGTCAAGATCAAAATGACGATTTTGCAAAACCGGATTGCAGCCAAACGAGAATGGAAGAAGGAATGAATGGAATGGACCGGATGGACGCCGGATGTGGAGGAAATGGACATGGAATGGAGGAAGGAAGGAGGATGGAATGGATGGAGGAGGATGGATGGAAATGGAGGAATGGAAGGAGGAATGGATGGATGGAGGGATGGAAGGAAGGAAGGAAAGAGGAATGGATGGATGGAGGATGGATGGACGGATGGAGGAAGGACGGACGGAATGGACAGGATGGAGGAAGGAGGATGGATGGATGGAAGGAAGGAAGGAAGGAGGGATGGACGGAAGGCAATGGAATGGATGGATGGATGGATGGATGGAATGGATGAATGGATGGATGGACAGGAGGATGGATGGAATGGATGGATGGAATGGAAATGGAGGATGGATGATGGATGGATGGAATGGATGGATGGAATGGATGGATGGATGGATGGACACGGATGGATGGACGAGGGAGGAATGGATGGACGTTGGATGGATGGAAGATGGATGGACGGATGGATGGAATGGATGGAATGGAATGGAAGGATGGATGGATGGATGGAATGAACTGGACAGGAAGGAATTGGATGTGGATGGAGAATGGATGGATGATGGAAGGAAGGAATGGAATGGAATGAAGACAATGGAGCCTGGATGGAATGATGGAATGGACGAAGAAGGAATGGATGGATGGATGGAGGAAGGAGGATGGATGGAAAGGAGGATGGAATGGATGGATGGATGGACAAAGGATGGACGGAGCCGGAATGGATGGGATGGGATGGAATGGAAAGGAATGGAATGGATGGAGGACGGAGGAAAGGAGGAAAGGATCTGGATGGATGGAAAGGAAGGAATGGATGAGGAAAGAAAGGAAGGATGGATGGAATGGATGGATGGATGGATGGATGGACGGAAGGAATGGATGGAATGGATGGATGGAATGGATGGAGGAATGGATGGAAATGGAGGAATGGATGGAGGATGGAAGGACGGAGGACGGATGGATGGATGGAATGGATGGAAGGAAGGAGGGACGGACAGGGAGGAAGGAAGGACAGTGGACGGATGGATGGAAGGAATGGAGGAATGGATGGATGGAAGGATGGAATGGAATGGACAGGATGGAAATGGACTTCTAATGATCTTTAGTATGGAGATATCATCATATATCTCCTGACCTGCACTTCCGCCTGAAGTTGTCTATCAATGCACTTTCACTCACGAATATGCTACTAAGCCCATCAATATATTACCTTCTAAGTGATACTCTTTATCGTCAGTGGGATTGACTTTATTTTCGCCAATACGGCCGCCTTCACGCTTGACGGTGGTTGAAACTCTAATGATCAAGCCATTCAGAGCCCGCGGGTGGTCATACGTCCGGTGCATGCTAACAGCCCATAAGATCTTATGAGCTAAGTATTTTTGGCCTTCTTTATTCACTAACGACATAATTCTTTATCCATCGCCACGCTTTGCCAAACCTACAATAAAATATGTCCACACCTTTGCTCCTCTACACCCTTCAGTGTCTCCTTTGGTCCTTTTGTGAAATGGGTATCGATTTCATGACATATCACCTCACTCGGATGGGTTCATGGATACATTATTGTAGTCAGAGATTATTTTATATATTACCGTGAGGCACGCTAACATTCGGTACACTGGAAGGACTTAACATATATTCATATTCCAATCACATCATCACTATTTGGTGTTCCTCGGGCTATCACCACTGATCATGGTAGCCACTTCGTAAATTTCATGATGTTTGAACTCATCGGTGCTAGGTCTTCTCCATATCCAACCCATGCAATCACGGGCCGTGACCAAACACTAAACTAATAGGGAACTTCGCGACTTCATATTTCGGGAGGTTTCCAAAATGTAACACCACTATCCCTCGAGTTCTGATTACCGAACTCACGAAGTAGGGAAGATCAACCGTCCACTACTACTCGACATCTAACGGCTGACACTTGCCATGGAACTTCAATCATGTGAACTCCGGGACTTCAGAGATTTGACTGACTTTGGAGGATCTCAAGCATCCGGCATACCCCAATGTCCCTAACCATTAATTTCTAATTTCCCATGATAATCGTTGTTGACCGCCATTACGTCACATCACTTGTTTTTCCAATTATGAGGGCATGCCATGGTGGTTTGAGTAACCCACTTTCTCCCAAGAATTTTGATGATCGACACATACTCCCTCTATGAAAATTGTGTTTGGATTGCAGACTAATTGGTGAATTAACTTACGCAACTTGGGTCCCGTGATTGCCTCATGCATCGTGTCGCCGCATCTTTATGTATCGCGGATCAACGCTTTGAAGTGTGGGTCCTCTGATTTTTAACTATGTTATTCAACCTCAATGCCCACATAGTACAAATATAAACATTCTTGTGGTGAGAGTGTATAGAAGGTCCATGTCACTCTCCTCGGGTGACTTTACTCATGACTGACCACTTCGCTCTTCGAGTCAGGAGTTTTGAACTCCTCTAGCTTTTGCCTCCAGAGCACTTCTTTCATATATATATATATATATATATATATATATATAATATGCATTTTAATCTAAAATTAAATACATGTAATATAGAGTTATATTACCATTCAGATTCAAAACAATATTAATAAGAATCCACATGCAACGGAACACACGATAACATTCAAGCATCAATAGCATAAACATGGTATAACGTGATAAATTGCTAATACAAATGATGGATTATCTTTTAAAACATAACACCACCTCAACTACATGAAAAACCTTCCACAAACTCCTCCTCTAGCCTTAGACTATCACGTCATTTCATCACCAAGATATTCACCTGGGACTTCCGCCAACTCCTCCACCTGTAAGTATGGGATTCTAAACTAGGTTGAGGTTAAGGAAAATTTCATTACATAAAGGCAAACTGCATGATTCTTCTAGGAACTTTCTTACTCCCATCACTACTCACATCACTACATTCCCATGTTAAGAACTAAATATCAATACAGCATAGAAAAAAACCTCAGAAAAAGTAATACTCAACGCTTCTTGAAAAAAAAAGAGATAATTTCTTTATATAATAAGCTCCTTTGAGGGCAACCTCCTTTACCCTCTAATTTTAAATGTCTTCAAGCAATAAAATGATTCCAAAATGAAATGTCTCATTGGTATATATATAGGATAAATTAGGAGGTATAATTACAATCCAATGGAATAAAGCCAACATAAATAAAATAATATCATTAATCTAATATGCCCCAATTAAGGTAATGAGCCAATATTAGGCTTAACATGCCCTCCCCTTGAGACAAGCAAGTTGTCCACAATGCTTGAGTAATCATGGATGCTTATGTATAAAAGAATAATCTTCCCAAGAGGAATGTTCAGCCGATAGTTTACTCCATTTCTGAATGAGATACCTAAAAATGGATCTATTCTCACCGGTGAATTCTTGAAGTTAGCATGGCTCTGTGTCTAAATATGATTTTTCCTTCCTCATCAAGTTCTCCGGGAAATATAGTTTGAACTCTGATCTTGTCACGCATAACCTTCTTTTAAGCATGAAACATGGAAAAAACTGTGTACTCGAACATTTTCTGCAACTCCACCTTGTATGCCATAGTACCAACCTCTTGCAACACCTTATATGCTTCATAAAGTAATTTCTATGATAATTCTATTATCCTTCTTGGCTCTGCTTGAGGGACATATGTTTGTATATTTGTAGTCTTAAAAAATCTAACCCCCACTTCAAAAACTCTTCACTAATGCATGTTGATTTTTCTTTGAGAATAAGTGATGGAAGGAGGGCGGTATCCATAAAGTGCCATAAAATGGTGTCATTTGTTGTAGTATTAAAGGAAGCATATACCACCATTCCGCCAAGGGTAACCATTTGGAAGCATTGTGTTTGTTTATCGGAGAAAAAGCAAATCATGTAGCCTTCTAGAAATTTGTTCACTATCTCCAAATTTTTCTTGTCCATCGGAGATTGAGGATGATAGATGAGATATGAGCCAAATTGAGTACCCAAACAAGAAAAACTATTTTTCAAAAATGTCCAAAGGAAGGTGGACTGCCACTTTACAATAATCTTTTGGCTGACATGTAGCTTTTGAAATCCATTATCTCCACAATGCGTGGGCAAGTAACTCCCACTAGCTTCTAGCTGATGAGAGAGTGCACAAAAGTGTGCGTACTTGGTCAGTCTATCAACAATCACCATGATGACACTCTTTCCTTCAGACTTCACAAAAACCTTTATTGTGGAATGTGATGCCTCGGGAAATGGAATTCACTGCTACATCTGAGACACCTTGGCATTTTTGATATAAATTTTTTCTACAACGTTTTAGAAAGAACAACTTGGAGGATATTTAGTAAATGGAACCATAACACCCCACATGCCTGTTCCACCTGGGAGTATAAACCTTCATTGTCACACAGTCCATTGGTTGCTTCACCTCCCGCTCAGGGTGTCGGTAACAGGTCGGATCAGGAATTCTCAAAGCTCCGTAGATGGTGCTGGACTCTCTCTGGGAGAAAACCACTTCTCAACAAACTCTCTCACCTTGAGAGAGCTTCTCACAGGCCTGACAACCTGCCTCTTCAACCACGGGTCTGACAACCCACTTCTTCAACCACTTTCGACTCAATTCCCACAAGGTAAGGATAACAACAACAACAACATTCTGTTAACTCACGGGTGATAGCAGCAACATGAAATTGGGTATGGACATCCAAAAATGAAAATAGTCCCACTAAGACACAACACGGCTTAGGTAACACATAGGATAGCAACCCAAATGGTTAAGCACGAACTTGGATTTGCAGTGTGGATAAACCTGGGTTCACAGCACACACAGGTCGGATTCTCCCTTCCCACTAGTTTCTCACATGTGTGAGGTTATGCAGAGGCAGAAGTAGATGCAAAATGGGTTCAGATGGAGATCCCTGTGAACTCAGGCTGAGGATGGAAGAATGGGCAGTGAACCCCCAACACAGCTGACGCTTCAGCTTTTAACTGCATGTGCCCAAGTCGACACTTGTCTTCCTGGAGCTGCATGTGTTCCCTTTTGCACACGTTGCCTCTCCCAAGACTTAGGATAAACACATGTTTTTCACACAGCTTTAAAATAATAATAAATTATTATTCTCAAGGACTTAAGCCACTAATATTAGCCCCTCTTTCCAACCTTTTCAACCCCCTTTCCCTTACCCACCCTGTGGAAGCTTAGTCCCCCATCACTCTTTCTTTGTGTTCGGTCTGCATGCATCAATGTTTATTTTTATTAATGATTTACATAGTTACATATACAAAATCAGGCTCCTGGCCTTTAACACTTAGGCTCTCCGGCCCAATAAACACATAAGACCACCAGCTTATCAACACTCATCTCACCAGCCTACAAAACATGTTTACAATTCATAAATACAATAGGGGCTCATCCTTGGGGATATTACACTCCCCCTCTACCTCTCTCTATCCCCTCTCTCCTCTTTCCCTCTATCTCTCCCCACATATTCCCTCAT
>SNQJ01S0052961.1:0-10597 GCA_010110895.2 Picea sitchensis | reverse complement strand
ATTTTAAAAAACAGGGTAAAAAATTGGACCCCTCAAAAAACAAGAACTCTGTAGAGTTTTCGTTAAGTTGGTAACTATGTTAAAATTCAAAAAGACTATAGATGATCAAAACTTTGGATATGTTAACATTTAAAACATTGGGAATATCGAAGCTAGAAATAAGACTTCAAATTTATTCTCCAATAAAAAATAATGTTTTTAGTTCTCTAGTTCGAACGATAGAGATTATGCAAAAATTTATAGTCAAAGGACAAACTAATATGAAGTCAACAAATTATCGATCGCTATAGTCCCTCTATGCCCTTGGCAAGAACTAATAACGATGGACAATAAAATAAATTTGTAGCTTAGGCTATAGTCTTGGTAATCATTAATGCTCTCCATAAATTAATAAATTTGTAAATGCGGTTCTGGTTTTGATTGCGATTAATGTTGTTCCATAAATCAAGGTTTGTTTACTTTACCGTGAATGCTGCTCAACTCTTCAAGAAAGAGCCAAAGGATAAAAGGAATTTCTTTAGAAAAACATCTTTGAAAGAGTAAGGCTAAGAAAAAAGGGTGAAATCCTGTGAACTCAGAGCAAGAAATCTTCACCATACTATGTATTAGCAACAAGAAAATCCTAACCCCTCCTTAAAAATGCATTTGAAGCTTTAGATCAATAAATAGAGTCTTGAATAGTCACTCACATAGTGATAGTTATCCTAGTTGGAAAACCTTACAAAGATAAGAGATGACTCTGCCATGTCGGATACTAGCTCATAGTCTTTATCAAACAATTGTCCCACAAACATTTCTTTGAACAATTTCATAACCTTATATGATGTTTTCACTTCTCCACTGATGTTGATTAAAACTTTTGCGGCAATAAGAAGACCTCTTGGCTGAAGCGTTGTAGTAAAACTTATGAACAAACATTCATAACAAAATATTGGACTCCTTAAAACCCCAAAAGATCCATAATGAAGTTAACTTGTTTACGAAAAAGCAAAAATCCCATATAAATTGGACTGCTTGAAAACAATAGATCCACAATGAAGCCAGTAAATGTCTAAAGCTAAAAGTAGATCCATAATGAAGCCAATTACTATATCCATAATGAAACCAATTACGATAAAAAGTTAAAATCATATGTGTGGAGAAAGTTAAAATCTTCAAAATCCATGTTAATTATCCGTTATGATTGTAAGCCATGTGATTTATATGTTATTATTGAAAGTTGTGAAAGTATTTGGAAGAATTTAAAAGTATTTCGAATCATTCTTCCAAGTTAATAGATTGTTGTTTTTCGATGAAGAATTGGAAAGTATTTCGAACCATTCTTCCAAGTTAATTGATTGTTGTTTTTCCATATTTACATTCTCACTATAGAATCACCAGATACCATCAATAACTTGGACTCCCTTACAGTATTTGCTAAAAAACAATATTTAAAAAAATATGCACAACATAACAGGAATAAGAATAATTGATTGAATACCACCATTGTCTTCCTTAATCTCCACTACAACACCCTCCAAAACTATTGATCTAGGAGGTTCTTGGTGGCCACCCACCTTGTCCAACTGGCTCAAAACAATTTTTTTGGCAACTTATTATTTTTAGCAGTTTTTCGGTTCTTGAACTTCCGAGGCCATTTTGAGGGCCCAAATGACACTTGTTCGTAATCAAGCACCTCAATGATAGTTGAAGGCTCTTACTTATCCCCCTAAATGAAGCTCTTAGTCAGTACCTTTTCAATGATCTATCGTGCACCCTAAATGGATATCGTATGCAAAAGTTACGACCTCGAGAAGTTGATGTACTAACATACCCCAACGGGGCCCACTTGACTTTTGGTGCTTCATCTCCTAGGGTTAAGTTTTTGGATGTCTAGGGTCTTGGAATTTGTGTTTATTGTAAAAAGGACTTTAGATCCTCATTGTACTCATATTCTTGCGAATGACTGTAGTTGTCACATCTCTTCTCAAAGATACATTGCCTCCATTCTAGTAATCTTGTTTTTTGTCTGCATTTTACAGTTTTCAGCATATTTCTTATTTAATAGAAGTCAAGTGTTATTGTATCTCTGTCATTTTTCATTGTGTCACTCTGTTAACATTTTAAATATTTGGTTCATATAGTTACGCTCATAAATCTGAATCAGTGGTATCAGAGAAGTTTGCTCCTTGTTGTTTTTTTTTAATGCATGTCCCCAACGCGGTGAGGATATAGATATTTGGGTCTCGAGTTTTTTTTTTTTTAGGAAAATTACTGTTGCACGCCCAAGAAACCATCCATGGAGGGTGAAAATAAATACGACGGGACATGAAATCCTTTCAAAATGTTTCTTTAGGAAGCCCTTGAGCGACAGATGAACGAGATGATGAAAAACTTTGCACAAATCCTTCGACGGCTGCCGAGAAGCGACACATCCACCTTAAGTGGAGTTGCCACCCCCTCCAAGGTACATATCAATTTTGATATTCCTATATTTGAAGGTCAAATAGATGTGGATGTCGTAGATAATTGGTTAAACCTTCTAGAAGGGTATTTTTCTATCCACAACTTCTTCGATAGAGAAAATATTACATTTGCGCTTCTCAAGGCCATCCTCCATGTCAAAGATTGGTGGGAGACTTTTTGTGATAAAAAAGAAATACAAGGATCCACATTATTTGAAGTTGCACCCACTCAGGGTTCCTTCAGGGATGTTATTAAGGAACAATACTACCTTGTTGGAAGTTATGACGACTTGTATAGAAGATGGACCACATTGGAGCAAGAAAGAGACCAAACAGTGCCAGAGTTCACTAATGTATTCCATACCTTGTGCACCAAGTTGGGTATCAAAGATTCCGAGTGACATATGGTACTCAAGTACTGTGACGATCTACATAGATAAATACATACATAAATGGAGTTTTTGGACATCTCATCCTTGGGCACGGCCTATCGATATGTCATCAAAATCGAGCAGAAACTGAAATAAAAGATGCAGAAGTTTGGGTTTGGGAACCCCTCATAGCAGAAGTAGGGTAAGGGCAACCCCAACCTACAAAACAAAGGATAGAGCAAATATGTGCAACCTTAAGACAACTAGTCCAAGCCACAAGCAAAGAAGGACAATGGGAAGACAAAGAAAGATACTGGGAAGTGGTGCGACTTCCATAAGATCCCTTGGCATAACACTGTTGATTGTCTCTCAAAGAAGTCATTGGTGGCTGAGGTAAAATCCTTTGAGTCAGATGCGAGTTCTGACTCTGATTCAGAACCAGAAAATGGGAGACAAATCATTGAAACATAGCCTAGTGCCACTGTTGCTACCACCAAGATCTATACTAGTGAACCTGATGAGCCATAGGAAGGTGAGCGCCTCTTTCATTCACAAATGTGGGTAAAAGACACTCTGTTGCACTTCATTGTTGATAGCGGTAGCCAGAAGAACCTCATATTAGTAGAGGTCCTCAAGTGGCTAGCCCCGCTAACAACGCCGCACCCACAACCGTACACCATTAGATGGTTCTGTCAAGGAATCAATATTCACGTCAGCCAACAATGTCGCATGTCGTACAACATAAATCCATTCAAAGATGATGTATTGTACGATGTTGCTCTCCTTGAAGTTTGTGATGTTATTTTGGGCCAACCTTATTTATGGAAACATCATGTTGTATATGAGTCTAAGCCCCACAGTGTTATTATTACTTTGAACATGAAATTGTACAGGATTCCCGAGGTAGTCCCACCTAGTTCTATTTCTTTTATCTTTGCCAAGCAATGCAACAAGGTCATTTCTTAACTAGAAAGTTTGTCTTCTTCGTGATTCACTCTTAGAGTGAGCGAAAGGTTGCAGCAACATGCATGGCCTCTGCGACCGACCTCTCCATGCAAAAGAAACAAGTGGATAAGGTCATGGAATAATACAAAGACATATTCTCATCGCCTACTAGGGTACCTCTACACTGTCAGGTCAAGCATTCCATCGATCTAACCCCGATGCATTGCTATCCAATGGGCCAGTCTATCGTCGTTATCTGCTAGAAAATGAGGAGATCAAGGGTCAGATCCAATAACTTCTCCGCAAGGGGTAAATCCAACCCAGCTCATCACCTTGTGGAATCCCAATCGTGCTGGTGCAAAAGAAAGATGAGACTTGGCGTCTCTGCATTAATTACCAGGCCCTATAAATAAAATCACAGTCAGGAACCGATACCTGATTCCACGAATTGACGATCTCCTTGATCATCTCAAGGGGGTCAAATACTTCAGTAAGATTGATCTGAAGTATGGATACCATCAGGTCCCAATAGAATAGATAGATGTATGTAAAAGTGTCTTTAAGTCAAAATGAAGTTTTTTTGAATGGTTGGTCATGCCCTTTGGTTGGACAAATGCCCCAACAAATTTCATGAGGATCATGGACGATATCATGCGGTCTTTCACTAATTCTTTTGTGGTGGTGTATCTGAATGACATCCTCATCTACAACAAAACTTGGGTAGAACACTTGCAACATATTCAATAGGTTATGCACACTCTGCAACAATACAAGCTATATGCCAAATTGGAAAAATGTTCCAATACATAGGATACATTACTGATGCGCATGGTGTGCATGTTGATCCATCCAAGATCCAAGCCATTCATGACTGGCCAGTCCCAACCACGTTCACTAAGCTTCATATCTTCCTAGGCCTTGCCAATTTCTATCGTAGGTTTGTGTTGAGATTCTTCCTTGTTGCATGGGTCCTCAGCCAAATAACCAGGGGTGGTGGTAAGTAAAAATTTGTGTGGGGCATGTCCAAACATAAATCTTTTGATGATATGAAGCAACGCTTGTGATCCACCCCATTGTTTTCATTACCTAACCTGCAACAACCCTTTGAGATCGAGACAGATGCTTCAGACTATGTTGTGGGTGCAATCATCACTCAGCACAACCACCCTGTGGCCTATCATAGTGAGACACTATCATATATCATTTGTAACTACCCTACTTACAAAAAATAAATGTACTCATTGTGCAAGCCTCTTGCCAGTGGAGGGATTGCATTCTCGAGAATGAGACATTCATCCACACTAATCACAATCCATTGTAGTTCATGTAGACAAAAGAAAAATTGCAGAATGACCGCCAATAGAAGTGGTCCACCTATTTGCAACAGTTCCACCTCAACATCAAAATAGGAAGTACTAACCGAGTCGTTGACTACCTTAGCCGACCCCCAATCATGACACTCACCACAATGCTTGATTCTTGCGACCACGAGACCTCTGGATGGACCCACCTCTATGAAACAGATCTTGACTTCGCCAACACCTACCAAATGTTGGACACAAAAACAATTGTCACTAATTTCCATCTTCAGGACGGGCTGATGTGCCATCTGGTCCTTCTCTGCATTCCATCAAGCGAGCCAGCGATGCTAATTTGGTAAGCCCACTACAGTCGATTGACAAGACACTTCAGCATGAAAAATACAGTGGTAGTGTTGCAACGACATTTCTACTGGTCGAAACTTCGACAGGATGAGCATAGTTGTCACATCTCTTCTAAGAGATAAGCTGCCACCATTCTAGCAAGCTTGTTTTCAGTGTGCATTTTACAGTTTTAAACATATTTCTTATTTAATAGATGTCAAGTTTTACTGTATCTCTGTTATTGTTCACTGTGTCTCCATGCTAATATTATAAATCTCTGGTTTCATTTCGTTCCGCTCATAAATCTGGATCAACTATGCTAGTGAAAGCTAGTGATAACAAAGGTCGAAAATCAAGAACATGCATTTCCCTCATAACAAAATTGGACTGCCTAACAAAAACAAATCCTTCCCTAACGAAATTGAACAAAATTAGACTGCCTAACAACAATAAATCCTTCCGTGATGAAATTGGACTGCTTAAGTCCATAATCAAAAGCCAAAAACTCATATTACACTGTTGGACTCCTTAACAACAATAAATCCATAATACTAGACTGCTTAACAATAATAAATCCATAATGAAGTCAAAGAAGTCAAGCCACTCACAATCAAAAACCCAAAAATCATAATATTGGACTCGTTAACAACAATAAATCAAATCCATAATGATAGCCAAACCCATTACGATCAAAAGCCAAAAAACCATATAAATTGGAGTGTTTAACAACAATAAATCCATAATGAAAGTCGAGCCAGTTACGATCAAAATCCAAAAACCCATATAAATTGCAGTGCTTAACAACAATATATCCATAAGGAAGCTAGTTAGGGTCAACAAAAGCTAAAAGCTTATTTGTGGAAAAAGCTAAAAGTAGATCCATAATGAAGCCAATTACGGTCAAAAGCCAAATGATTATGTGTGGAAAAAGAAAAAAGCTTCAAAATCCATGCGGGTTACGATCAAAAGCTTCGATGTCAGATACGATCAAAACCTACAAGCTTAAAAAACCATGCTAGTTACGATCAAAAGCTTCAAAAGGCAGTTACGAACAAAAGGAATGATTTAACTTCCATAATTTTATATAAAAATAAATTAATAAAAATAAATCAATTTACCAACGTACAATATATCGTAAACAGTAATTTAAAAACATGCTATATGCATGCTATATGTATAGAAGAATAGAAAGATGAATATATATGATGAGCACAAAACTTATATCAATTACAACAAAAACTTGTGCACGGAATTTTAAAAAATGATATGGATGGCTTAAATTAGGTTTGATGAAGTTGTTCAAATTAACAATAAGTTACTATTTTTTGTTTTAAGTAATATTTACATAAAATAAATCAATTTTTTGAAAATCTTAATTTTCAATTATTAACAATAATATATTTTTTCAAATTTTAATTTCCAATTACCAATAATAAAACATTAAAATAACAATAAAACATTAAAATAATAATAATAAAATTTAAAACATTATGTTGGCATCAAATTTTTTTAAATGAAAACATTTCTTCAAGTTTTGTACTTTAAAAAAAATTACATTCAGAAGAATTCCATACCTTTTTGCCCATAATAAATCTGAAATTAAAATGAATCTATATTAATATCAACTTAAATGTGGAAAGAACTAGATCTTATCTTATAAAATCTTAAGTAAACAAAATATTAAAAAAAACAAAAGTTAAAATAATTAAATATCAAAAACTAAAGAAAAGATCGAGATCGATTAAAGAAAATGGGTCAAAATGGTAAAGTTTTAGTGACGAAAAATTTGGTAGAGTATGATAAAAAATAAAAATTTATAAATATGAAAAATGGATAAGATTTTATGATAAGAGTTCGTATTAAATTTTTAACAAATTATTATGAAACATTTTGAATAATTAAAACCAAGTATGAAGCCTCGTAAAGAAAAAATTCATAAAAATAATGAGTTTGTCGTTCTTATTAGTCCCTGCCTCGGGCTCCCGACTATATCTTTCGCCGTGAAGTTTCATAAAAGGAATGAGTTTGTCGTTTTTATTAGTCCCTGCCACAAAAAATTTATTGGCTAAAGAACAGTGATGTGATTTAATTAAATCTGGTGTGTTTGATTTTTTATTTTTATTTTTCCGAGGAAAATAAATGATTTAAAATATTTAAAATTTTAAAAATTATTAAAGGGCCACATACACCTAATGACCAATGACCATGCAGTTTTCTATGACAATGCTAATACAGTGGAAGGGATAGATGTTGCAGTCGAGGCTCTGTAGTTCTGATATTGACGATCTGCCCTGCAAGCAACCCACATCTTGTTGCCACTTTCATATATACCTGTCGTTCAATCGTCTTCTTGTCGGGACTACTTGGAGCCCTGGAGACAAAGGCCATGGAAGACTTGTTGCATGTATGCCACCTTATCCCTGTCGTTCAATGGTATTCTTAACGGGACTACTTGGAGCGCTAAAATGAAACCTGCAAATGAAATGACGGATTTTTTTATTACATAATCGAGAAGCCACTGGTATTCTTGTCATTGAACATGTTGGTTCCATATTCTACTGGATTTGCAGGGTAAGCATACACAGTGGGATGATAGGGAGGTCTATACTATAACATCTGCCTGTTGTGTACCACACATGTTCTCTGCACATAATTCTCCCAATACCCTCGTTGACCATCAGATCGAATCCCACCCTTGTCGTTGTTGTTGCTGCTAATTCAGTTTCATCGTAGCTTGTCATTCCACCAGTCATTCCACCACCTCCACCTCCACCTCTTCCTTTTGCGCCCTTCTTCTTCTTTCCACTGCCTCCACTAGCATCACCACCACCGCCTTCAGCCGCTCCACTGTCCCCACCACTGCTCTGCTTAGCTCCACCTTTGCCCTTCTTACCCTCACCATCGTCGCCACTTTCTTCACCTCTTCCCACTTCCCCACCTCCACTTCCACCACCACCTCTGCCTTTCTTGTCGTTCCGCTTCTTTCATCTGTCACCTCCTTCATTACCACCAGCACTAGATTTCTCATCATCTCCCTTATCTTTCCTTATGGAAAATTCTCCATTCTTCATCGTATCCTGGTCGATGTCGCCAATGACTTCGGGTCTATTCCTCCACCACCGGCGCCAGGGAGGCACTCTCCTTGTTGTTCCTCTCATGGAAATTCTAAGGTGCCTAGCCGACCCTCTCAAGTCTCACTGGGTCCTTTTCTTCCTTCTCTATTATTCCATGAATGTACATGTGTTGAATATCTCTTCATAATTTGAAATGTTAGGCTTTTAATTTTTCTTTTTTTTACTGACAATTTTGCTCTGCAAATAGGATTAATTGCATTTTTTCTAGGAATGACACTCAACCAATGGACCAGTGATAAGGCAAGGCGATAAGGGATGGAAAAATGAGCCACCATTCATAGGTACGTTTACAGTATGGAAGGAATGAAAAAAACTACAAAATCCAACAAGGGAACGTGAAGCAGGAAGAGAAGCTCGGATGGGTGCTTGCCAACTATAAAGAGGATTCATTAGCGGGTATAACAATCTATTTTTATCTAGCTATTGTCGGAAAACATAGCCGGAACAGGACGAAGTGAAATACCAACATTGAGTGGTTAGCTAGCACAAAAGAATCAATCGTTAGTTAGGACCAGGAAATATTTGTATGTTTTTCTTTCTCTCTTGTGAAAGGCCTAACTGATTTTACGGAGGGGAATAAATAGAGCCCAAAAAATAACCAAAAAAATATAATAGAGGTTACTTGGTAATTTCCAAGCTGCAAGGAAGTAAAGCTAGTGTTTTCCCTTTGAATCTGATGCTCCATCAATCCTCCATGAAGACCCCACTGAACAACAACCTTCCTAATTTGACCGATAAAACAACGTGACATCTGGGCTCTCAAGGCTTTGGAGGACGATGACTTGTATTACTATACGCTTGTACAAGCCGCCACCATCCCTCTTTTGTGCTCTTTCAGGGACATCATGATAGATGTGCTCCTAGAAGACTCTCGCCTTCGTTGTTCCTCTCGTGGAAATCCTCAGGTGCCTCACTAACACTCTTAAGTCTGGTTCCAGCGATAACTATAGTTGGTTGGCCTCACCCCCAAAAAAATAATCTCCTTCATTTTCGCTCTTTATTTATCAAAGGTTCTTTGTTTTATGTTGCCTTCCTTCTGTAGAAATAACCTTTGTTAAAAGGATATACTGACTAAGAAATGAAGGAAATAAGGGATGATGTATTTACTGTTTTCCAAAGCTGCAACTTACTCTGGGTTCACCAAGGCTGTGAAGTACTCGGGGTGTCAATTATGTCCCAACCGAACTAGGTGGGCAGAGTGAATATATATTCGAATGAAGATATTTTACCAATGTCACTCAACAAAACCCATTATCTTTCACCCGACTAGACCCCATTAGTTGTTAATTACCAAGCTTAAATAGTAGTCAGTTCAGTGGAAAAACCTTTTTGTCTTGTTTTCAAAATCGCTCCTTGAGTCCCCAAGCTTGGGAAAGGGAGAGGCTTTGCACAATCTACATAGATATTCAACCGAGAAATAAAATTCCCAGTGAAGTGTGGGTTGGTCTAGGAAGTGGTGGTTGTATGAGGAACCTAGTGAAGTGTGGGTTTCCCCATTCTCTTTCTTGAGGGGTTGAAAAGGAGGATTTTCCCACTATTGGATTCTTTTTTAAGGGTGTTGTAACTACTCTGATACCACTATGAAATTTAGTGACTCAGTCCTATTGAGTGTCTCATCACGGAGGGTATCCTCATCCATAAAATAGCACACCTCCAGACTTGCCATCGAAAATCCTAGCATATCTACTATTGCCAGATAAAGTTATTTGAAGACAGATGGGAAGAGTCTCCATGAGCCTGCTCGACATATGGATACCCTCCTAGTGAATGGGTGGGTGCCAATATGGGATGGAGAACAGGTCTTCCGATGGTCTCCAGCTGAAACCTACCACACTGCATAGCGGGGAACTCGACCATTAGCTGGGAACTCATTGGTTTCTTCTGTCGTTAGGCGTTGTTCACGAGTTTGGGTTTTTGTTCTATTGAATGCAACTTGAACTTGAACCCTATTAGGCTGATAAAAGGCACTACTTGGATATGGAAAGGGGATGCCACATTTATGAAAACATGGCTAGATTGGAGCTATTTTGCAACAACACGTGCCTACTGAGCACTTTAAT
>SNQJ01S0052960.1:15224-45534 GCA_010110895.2 Picea sitchensis | reverse complement strand
ATGACAACAGTATGAGGGAAGTGAGATTGAGATGCAATCTCCTATTCTCACTTAGACATCAATTGCAACCTTCTACCTTTGTACTTTTTCCGTGTAATTATGTATTTAAAAGAGCATGTATTACAGATTAAGAAGGAATGAGTCGCATGGATTTTCCTTAGACCCACAGGTTCAAGTCTATTGTTTTTTTTTAAAATTGGATGATTTCCTTGACCAAGTACCCCAAAGGACGGCTTGCAAGCTCCCATGATTTTGACCAAAAGCATGCCACGCAGGTTCGATTCTCCCAGTTGTCCATCGAGCGTGCACCCTTGACGCAGAGTATCCCCTTTCCTGGTTTTAACGCTTGATGCACTGTGCACAACTCCTCTCTTCTGGATTAGCGCGAGGCTTTGGTCTTGTTCATCCTAGACAGTCTTGAGTGCTGACCAAATGTGCATTGAATTTAATCCCATCAGTTTTCATCTTTGGTATAATTCAATGGTTAAATTTTATTACAGTGTCCTTTCGCAGTCATTATTATTTACATGCAGATTTACCCTANAAAGCTTGCACCCCTTGCACATACTCTTCCGTAACTGTAAGGAAGAGACGAACCTCAGGGATACTCCTTGGTTCTGTCCTACAATCACACGTCTATGTCCTTCATCATCGATCAAGCTCAACCTTTTTGTCTTGCAGTTGAGTATCGCCTCATGCGATTCCAACCAATCCATACCAATCACGACGTCATACGACCCTAAGATCGTGACGTACAAGTTGACCCTCGTGACGAAATATCCCAGGTTAAGGGCACAACCCTTAACCTTTCCTCCAACCTTCTGTTTGGCTCCCAAAGCCATCTCCATGAAGCTAAACTAATCTTGATCGACTGCCTTTACCTTAATCCTTTTTAGCGCTGCACCAGAAATGAAACTCTCAGTAGCACCTGGGTCTATCAAAATACTAAGTGTCTGGTCAGTGACAGTACCTGTCGTCTCGAGCACAGTCGACTGGTGCTCTGCCTAGTGGTTATTCACCGCTGCGTGAATCCGATGGGCCTTGCCCATATCTCCCACTGTAGTGGGTCCGACTGATCCGGAAACTCTGGTCCTCTCAACAGAACAATCGCGCTGGTAGTGCGGCTCCCCACACGTCCAACACCCTTTTTTCGGCCCAGTAGTTCTGGTACCCGAAGTAGAAGATGACTGCCCAACGACCTAGAACCTTGGTCTGTTCTGCTGAACAGGCCTAAACTGCTGCTGCTGTGGGCGACACTGCTATTGATGTTGTGGTCCTCGATAAGGTGTCCGTTACTGAGGCGGCGGTCGTCAAGGTGTAGTGAATGTGGATCCCCTCTGGAAGCCACGATATCCCAACGTGCGTCTCACTGGTGTCTGGTGCTGCGGCGTACCATATGAACCCTTCCCTGCAGGTCTCGCTGGAATCCTGGTCTGACCCCCGCTGATAATCTCCTCCTCTGCTATGAGGGCCTTTTGGACAGCGTCGTGCAAGGTTTGAGGCATCAAAATCCTAACCTTTGCACGCAGGTTGCCGTTAAGGCCAAACACAAACCTGTTAACCTTGAGCTTCTCAGTGTTCAGGTGTGGAGAATACTGGAGCAACTCCATAAAACGTGCCTCGTACTCGGGCACCGTACGACCTCCCTGTCGTAATGCGTTGAACTCATTGAGTTGATGCTCAATGAATTCCTCTGAAAGGTACCTCTCTCGGAACCGTTCCTCGAACAGTTCCCATGACACGTCTTCAACGACCATGTTCAGCTGCGGCAGGAGCGTCTTCCACCATAGAAGAGCGCTCCCCTTCAGGTGAAAGACTGCCATGCAGAACTTCATGTTGGAGGCATAATCACGAAGTGCGAAGCACATCACCATATTCTCCAACCATGCCTCGACGGCTGCGTCGTCCGAGGCACCAAAGAACTCGAGAAATTTTACCTTCTCGAGTTCACGATGAATGCTACCTGTAATGGCTGGTGCGCGCGGCGGAACCTCAGCAGGTGCCGGTGCCTTGGCCTTATCTCTGTCCCAACAACTGATCAACGCCTCGGACATGCGCTGAAAAGATCCCATCATCCCCACGACATCGACAACTACGATCTGTTCCTGTCCAAGAACCTGCTTGCCTCCCTGGGGGTTAGACCCCTCAGGCGTGGATGCTGCTGGAGGCGTCACGCCTCCTCCTCCAGCACCCCGTCGTCTGCCCCCGCGACGTCCTCTAACCATGGTTACCTGCACACACACAATCAACTCAATTAGCAACAGAAGAATCAAATATAATCATGTCAACGAAAGTCGTAGCGAATCCCAAGTCGCAGGTCGAACCGGCTCTGATACCATATGTAACAACCTCAACGTTACGACAACAACTCTGAGAACAGGTGCAATTTTTTTTTTGTTAAGGTGTGTGCGCGCGTGTAGAAGTAACAAACATACTTGACTCTACTTCGCCACTTGACAACCAACAAGACGCAAGCACGATGTTCAGCACAAGAAGACTGAAGGCACACAACGAGTAACTGCAACAATATACGACCATAAGCGTAAGGCGCATACACAAAAATTAAGACATGCTGGGGGTGCACAGTAAGAACACAGAGGGAAGAATCCGGGGTGTTAGGGTTACTATTTCTGCACAAGAAAGCAAGGCGTTTAGTCTTATGTCTTCTCGAAAGAAGATTAGATAGGCTCCTGGCCGACTGCTCAGGCAGAAACTAGTAACCCGACCTAGAACAAGACGCCAGCAAGACGAATACGACAAGACGACCCTGACATATCACAGTGACAACAAGAAATAAACGCCCCTAGACATAAGGCGTACAACTAGCAGCTGCAAGCAGAAAACGACACCAGGTGTTAAGTACAGTACGGTCACAGATGGAAGAATCCAATAGTAGAGTTTACTATTTCTGCACAGAAAAGCAGGGCTTTTAGCCTTATGTCTTCTCGAAAGAAGATTAGACAGGCTCCTGGCCGACTGCTCAAGCAGAAACTAGTAATCTCTGTCAGGTGTGTCTCAAGAGTGGAAACCCTGCCTTTAAAGGGCCCGAGACTCTTGATACGACACTGGATTCTTTACACAGAAAAAACCACACACATACATGTCTCCTAAAGCTACCAGGGGGTGACTATATCCCTCCCAACTCAAGCAGACCAGGCAAAAGAACGATCTCGTCCAAGTACAACAACAACTCAAGAAAACCACTAACTCTATGGATGCGCAAGTCCGAAGGACTCCGATAATGACCAATCAAGTTAAGACAAGGTAGTTCCCATGACTCAGGGCATTTAATACTGGCCCAATGCTCCATTTAACTCCATTAGTAGACGAGATACCCGACCAACCGTAAAAGAAGGTAAATTTAAGTAAGTGCAGATTCCCCAATTATAATCTTAGTAGTTCCAGGTACTTGGTTCAAGGACCTTATATCTAAAATCATTAATAACCCAAGATTTAATCATATCAAGATAAGTCCACAATGCCATTATTTTTCATAAAATACCTAACCTAAATTTGCACCTTAATTTATAACGACATATATTACCCTTACATAATTCAATGTTAAAAACAAGACAGTACTCCTTACACAACGCCATGTCAATAAAATACATTAAGGCGCCCAGGGCCATGACACAATGTTGCCATAACCTTGCAAATTAGGAAGCCATCAACATTATATGTTATCTAATCCTAACAGTACTATAATTGTTACTAGATCCTTTCCCTTACATAAAAGGAATAATATTTTAAAATTGCTTGTACTAACATTAACTGCTCATTACATATTATTTCCTAATATTCTTGCAAAAAGGATATCGAAACTACATTCCGTTATCTAACAAAATCATTGCATTAACTTCATATTGAAAATAATATCAAGATTACATTTCGGTTATCTAACGAATAGCATGGCATGAACTTCATGTTGCACTAACCTTACCCTAAAACATAGCCAACATTAAAAATAATTTGCAAATTAGAGAATCCTTAGAATACATACCAACCATGCAACAGAAAATTACTATCATAACGCTACCAATCATGCAATAAAATTCATACCAATCATGTAATAAAATACATACCAATTATGCAACATAATTTAATATTAATATCATGCAACAAAAAATTCATACCATACCTTACAATGACCTTACAAATATGACTAAAGTGATTTAAACATCATCGTTGGAAATTCGATTTAACAATTATCAGCATTACTATTTAACATCATCATCAACGTTTCAAATTTAACAAACATTAACATGGCAAATTAACCATCCTCATTATCATTGCAATTTAACAATATTTACCTTACAATTTAAACAAATAGTAATATTGCGATTTAGACAATTTTATAAGGCATCTCCTAATTGCCATTGAAGATAACACAAGTCACGTTAATAGAGCTGTCCATAAAACAATACCAAATTTGCATTTTAGTGTTGCAATTTATCCTTGCATTTACATCTCGTTCTAGGGCGTTACCTTCCATTATACTCACGAGAATGTAAGAATATCCAGTTTGTGTGGAAGTAAGAAAAATAACTTAAAGTAAAACAGAATGACTCAGTAACATAATGTAACCCAGAAACAGCTGTGCTATAACCATTGGATTCAAAAGGGTCCCGAATTCATGGGAGGAAAAATAGAATCCTTTCCGCTAAAATAGTTTATTCTGACAGCGGTAACCACTGCTTACACACGAAAGGCGTATTAACAGGTCGAGGATTTAAGTCGAAAACAACACAGGTTTAATGCACCATGTAAAAAAAAATCTACCTACAGGCATGCAAGAACGTTAATGATGCATTGTCACACGCAGGTAACCACGCAGACTTAAACTCGACTCCCCAGGGCTGTCAGTATGGTAGGGCATCTGTCGGAGGTAAATGTGTGGCTACAGCAAAGATGATCTCCAACGGACCTCTAAAAATAAAAACGCGACTGCACACAAGAACGCCCAAAAATAAAAACACATCTGCACACCTGAACGCCCAGTCTGAATGAGAAACGTAGAGGGTTTAATATAAACGTTGGGCAAGAGACGGGGGTACACTATGGCCCAAAAATCACGCAAATGGAGGACAAGAGATGCTTGGGGTAAAACGACCAAGAAAAACACGCTGGAACAACATGACAGTGCTTGCGCCCACCGTGGAGCCTGACACCACGACCACAAATTTATGAGCAGTGCGCCCTATCAATGGAGCAGTTCGCTCTATCAGCGCAGACATGAAATCGATAAACCCCCTCCCCTTTTTAACTCAGAGAGTCATTGCAGGCAGGCCTGTAATCCAATCTCCTCATTGCCATAAAGCAGAGATAACAATCTTAGACAAATGCCAGAAGACCGATGGTAACAATTCCCGACGAATTGTCGACTACCATGATGACAATTTCAGACCATTCCAGGATACAAACGATTTCCAATTCAACTAATTTACAGAAGGCAACGATAACTAAAGAAGACCATTTCGGCATGCAAATGACGACAATTTCAGACACCACTAATTCATGAATAAAATAAAAATAAAAAGGCCCACATTGAACCACGCCGACAACAATACATTGTCCAACAGAAAGTAAAAGCGCCAAGGCAGAAATATTAACGCCCAGTAGAAATTGAACGCTCACAGAGAAGTGATCGTCCCAAAACAACCCACGGTCAAAATTCCATAACAACAATTATTAAAAATTACACATAAGACTATAAAAGTTAAACCGAGGTTTCCCTTTCAGGAAGATACTTATCTTGTTGATGCATGGGTTCAAATCCTTGACCCATCGCCTGCTATTTGTTTAGATGTTTGGGCTGAGGGAGGAGGACGCAGTACCATCTCTGATAGGTCCTCACATCTTCAAGGCCCATCATCAGTGACAAATAACAAGTTTTATAACAAAACCCTTAACTTGAAAACAATGCAAACTTTGCCATAAGAGGAAATCGATGTAATATTATAGACTTTTCACACAGCATATGGACACGATTAAAGAGTTAAGTCTAAATAAGTTCTTTACTTAAAATGTAACGAATAAATATACAAAATCAACAGTAAGAGAAGAGTCATTGCGCTATGGTGTTCAAAGGACAGAAATAAATCACCGCCCGTCAAGATGACATGGCTTCGTGACACACACGAAAATCTTATGCTACAGGACTCCCAATAAAATTATTCAAGGTATTACGGAAACAAGAGATGCCAATGGTAATAGAAGGACAAGCCGAGGGTCTAGTAAATCTATAGGATGGTGACTCCATCCATTTCAGGGGAGATAAATAAAAGAAATATAACATATTACCTACCAAACAGAAAGAGTCGACATATTTGATTTAAACACATAACCAACCTATCTCCACAATATTATTGAGGAAGAACGATAATAAGAATAATGAAAACAAGCCGGTATATATACTACGACTTAGAAACCAAGGCGCATCACTTATTGGAGGAGATGCATATGCTTCGAACAACCCTAACTCCGAAAGACTCCGGTGGCTACTACAGAGGGATCCCAAATGCATAACCAATAATGGATATCGACAACCCCAAGGAGGAAATCATTTTCCCAGGACAATGGGGTGAATTTTTGCAAAGTTTTCAGAAACAGTTGCCGCAAGGAAGAACACAACAGACAAAATGGAAACACTACAGAAACTGACGGAACAACATAACACTTAACATTATTTCCAAATATTTACATCTCCTTGTTGTTTATCTATCTTGGTATTGTGTTTAAAGAACTTACCAGGGCCTAGGGCCACGCCGATAGTTACACCTTGGAGCAACCGCCTTCACTCACAACAGTCTTCGCATCTGAAATTGGGGTATGTCTAACCTCTTTGTGAAAACTCAGGAATGACAAAGCAGTAAACCTATTCTAACCCTTAGCGGCGCCTTGTCGCCTCGTAGTAAATGTAGGGCGGATTTCCATGTGACAATGGCAGAGTGAATATGACACCTTGGGTATGGAGCCAGTAACTACAAAGGAATTTGTAGGAAGGCCTTAAATGAAGTTACAAAACTTTAAATTTTATGACAGTAATCCATCTCATCCACTTAAAGAAGGTTTCGATGGGACACTGTCATGACTCGAGTTAAACCATTTTTCACCCTCTGTGTAAATATGAGACAACAGTTAGATCCTAGATGCCAACATCCCACTGGCCTTTGGATCTCATACTTTCATTCAATCAACCACCGATTCTAAAGAACTACAAAATAACCAGGACTCGGTAGTTAGGTTAGTTGTCTGGTGTAAGAGAAAACCCGACCCCCATGTCTATTATGATTAAGAACTAATTAAGTCTTCCTTCCATAACACCACATGTGAATATCTGCACGAACTTGAAGTCTTGTGTTATTTTAAAAATGAGTTACATCATGTACTGTGAAACTAATCTTATATGTGTAGCCTATAGGTATACGTAAGGGGTTTTACCAATAATTTGGGGAACCTTTCCTCGTAACCTTCTACGCATGTCATGAATAGGAAATATTATGGTATGTAGATAACTAAGAGTTTGTATCAAGGACTTTATAATATAACTTTAAAGTAAAGTTATATTACATAATTTCCTAACCAAACGACAACAAAGTTGCATGACTAGAACCCCTTTTCCACCAAGAAACTGTTAAAAAACAAGAAAAAAAAATGTCGTAAATATGAGGATCATTACATATGGTATCAGAGCAAAGTTTACAACACTGGGCCTTGAACATGGCCACATTAAATTCTTGGCATATATTTTTACTTATGACAAACTAATAAACCTTCATTGTTACAAACAAAAAACCTTTTCTATTTTGTGTTAATCATGGCAGCACAGGATGACAGGGAAATCATAATCGATGGAAATATTGAACAAAGACTTCCTGAAAATCAAAGACATAATAGTGACAGAAGCTCACCTACTGAAGTAATGGAAAGAATGAGGAATCTCATCGTTGAAATGCAGGTTTTCAAAGCCGACAATGAAAAATTGAAGAAAGCTCAACAGGAACAACATGAAATAATTGAAGTCCTGCTGCGCAGTATAGTGACAAAGAAAATCCAAAAGGACGATAATAACGATGAAGAAGTTAGCCAGAGGGATTCCAAGAACTCTGGACCTGAAATAGAAAAATGAGACAGTTCATCTGAAGGTACACCTTCAGCTGAGTATAAAACAAAAATAGACAGAAAGAGAAAACAAGTAGGCCACCTTGAAGGAGAATTCAAGAAAATTAAACCAACTACCTTTGATGGAGAATCCAGAACAGGAGAAGAAGCTGAGGCATGATTATTAGACATCAAAAAATACTTCCAGATATATAACTACTCCAACAATATGAAGGTCATAATGGCCACATACAATTTGAAAGTGAAGGCCAGTATTTGGTGGCAGGACCTGAAATTGGCCAAGGGCCTAAAGGAGAAATAGATGGAATGGTATGAATTTAAGACATATTTCAATAAACAGTACTTATCTGAAAGCTACTATGAAAGGAAAACAAAAGAATTGTACGAGTTAAGACTTGGACAGATGACAATGGAGGACCTTATAAATAAATTCCTGGAATTACTAAGGTTCATACCTTACATTTGGGAGGATAAGGTGAAAATCCAACGATTCTTAAGTTGTTTACCAAATTCCTACAGGGAAAAATTGAGTTTGACAACCCCAAGTCCTTGAGTGAAGTATTTAGGAAAGCATGAATGTGCTACGACCAATATAAACAATGGGCAGAGTTTCCCAAAGCCTGGAAGGATAAGAAACAAGATCGAATGAACCAGCGGAAGAAGGGATACTAGCCAGCTCCTTATCGGAATGAAACAAAAAGATTTCCGAGAAAATATTTTCACTCCAACCATCTGAATATGCAAGGCAACGGTAAACCGGTAAATCTGGGAATGAAGACATTTGGGGACAACCCCCACGAACCATTAAAGTGCTGGGAATGTGGAGAACCTCACCTAAGGAGGAACTATCCACGTTTAATTTCAACAAACATAAATGTTGTTCATAACTTGCAGGAAGCCTCGACGGTGGGTGATGTGGGTAGAAGCCTACATCGGATAAATACAACCATAGATGGTCGACAAGATGACCACCAATCCTCAATGGTAGAACTCGAAGGTAAAATCAATAACACTCAAATTTATGTTTTAATTGACCCTGGAGCTAAGTTAAGTTATATTACTCTTGGTACAATAGAGTCAAATAAACTTAAGAAACTAAAGCACACAAAATCATGGTTGGTACAACTAGCTACCAGAACTAAAAGGAAAGTAGTCGACTTTATTTCTGATTTTGAGTTCATCTTAGATGGTCAAAACATAAGGACAAATATAAACATCCTACCACTAGGATCTTATGATATGATTATCAGAATGGATTGGTTGGAAAAGCACAAGGAAGTACTCGATTGTTATACAAAGACACTTAACTATAGAGACATTTATGACACTACTAGAACAACCCAAGGTATACCAAAACCTGTATTAGTTAGACAAGTTTCTGCGATGCAATTCAAGAAATGTATAAGAAAGGGATGTCAAGTTTATGCCATCCAAGTAACAAACCTGTTAGAAAAGGAAGACAAACCTAACTTGGAAGACTTTGTTGTTTTGCGTGATTTCAAAGACGTATTCGTTGATGAAATACCTGAATTACCTCCTAGAAGAGAAATAAACTTCTCCATAGACTTTCTACTTGGTTCAAACCCTATCTCAAAAGAACCTTACCGAATGAGGATATCAAAATTGAAAGAATTGAAAATACAACTGCAGGAGTTATCGGACAAAGAGTATATCAGACCGAGTGTTTCACCTTGGGGAGCACCCGTCCTCTTTGTGAAGAATAAAGAAGGTACTCTAAGACTATGTATCGATTATAGACAATTGAACAAAGTGACTATTAAAAGAATGTACCCCTTACCTAGGATAAATGATCTGTTCGATCAAGTAGGTGGGGCAAAGATCTTTTCGAAGTTGGATTTACGATTTGGATATCATCAAGTTAGGATAAAAGATGACGACATAAGCAAGACAAATTTTTGAACAAGATATGGACATTACGAATTTGTGGTCATACCTTTTGGATTCACTAATGCACCAACCACATTCATGTTCTTAATGAATAGTATTTTTAGTCAATACTTGGACAAATTCATGCTAGCTTTTATTGACGATATTCTAGTATATTCAAAAACAGAAGAAGAACACGAATAACACTTAAGAATCGTCCTGCAAACTTTGAGGAAGCACCAACTGTATGCTAAATTCGATAAGTGCGATTTTTATTAGAAGAAGATACAATACCTAGGACATGTAATTTTTGCAGAGGGAATTGTAGTCGACCCTGAGAAAGTAAGAGCCATTATGGAATGGCTGGTACCGAAGGATGTAGCGGACATCCGGTCATTCATGGGAATCACTGAATATTATCGTAGATTTATAGACGGGTTTTCCAAAATAGCCTATCCCATCACATCGTTACAAAAGAAAGGGACCAAATTTAACTGGTCACAAAAGTGCCAAGATAGTTTTAATAAGTTGAAGGAATTATTAACGACCGCACCCATTTTAAAGGTAGCAGACCCAGATAAAGACTTTACAATCTGTGTCAATGTGAGTAAAGAAGGACTAGGTGGGGTCCTAACTCAAGAAGGACATGTTATTTTCTATGAGTCCCAGAAGTTAAAGGAACATGAGCGAAACTACATCACTCATTATTTAGAATTGGTAGCATTAATACACGCCTTAAAAATGTGGCGAGACTGCATAATGCGCAAAAAGTTTCTACTGTTGACAGATAACAACAGGGTGAAATACCTGTTTAACCAACCATATCTTAATCCAAGGCAAGCAAGGTGGCTAGCCTTTTTGAGCAAATTTGACTTTGAGGTAAGACATATCAAAGGTAAGGAAAATAAGGTAGGAGATGCTTTGAGCAGAAGAGTCCACAGGATATTTGAGATAAACATCATCAGGGAAGAAAGCAATTTGGAACAGAGAATAAGGACGATAGGTATTAATGACAAAATTTACACTAAGTTAGTGGCAGAATTACAAGACACTACAACAAACTCAGACAAACCAGACCTGAGTATTGATAAACATTGGTTACTACGATTTAAAAACAGGTTTTACATACCTGATTCGGCAGAGTTAAAGATAACAGTTCTAGATGAAGTGCATAAGAAACTGTATTCTGGTCATCTAGGATACCAGAAAATGATAACAACACTCGAGAAATTTTTCTATTGGCCTAATATGAAGGGAAAAACAACAGAATACCTGGCTATGTGCCAAGATTGTCAGCAGGTAAAGGCCGAACACTAGCATCCAACCGACCTATTACAACCATTACTAGTACCAGAATGGAAATGGGAGACCATATCACTGGACTTTATTATAGGTTTGCCCAAAACAAAGAAACATAATGACTCTATCATGGTTGTAATCGATAAACTCAGTAGGTTTGCACACTTTATTCCGGTAAAGTCTACTTTTAAAGCTATAAATATTGCTGAAATATTTATGAAATAAATTTTTAGACTGCATGGTATTCCTAAAATGGTGATTTTAGATAGAGACGTAAAATTCACATCCGCTTTTTGGAAGATTTTTTTTGCAGGGCTAAATACTTATTTGAATTTTAGTACGAGCTATCATCCACAAATGGATGGAAAAACCGAAAGAACAAACCAAATTGTAGAAGATATGCTCCACATGTACGTAAGAACAAAACTGAGCAAATGGGAAGACTCTCTACACCTGGTAGAATTTGCATATAAGAATGGGTACCAAACTTCGGCTAAGATAAGCCCCTTTGAAGAACTGTACGACATAAATTGTATGACTCCAATTAGCTAGGACAACTCGACTGACAAACTTATGGTTGGACCAAAGATGCTCCAAGAAATGGAAAATATGGTAAGAAAAGTACAACGAAACTTAAAAGAGGCACATTATAGACAAAAGAGTTATGCAGACCAGAAAAGAAGACACTTGGAGTTTCAAGTGGGGAATCATGTTTACTTAAAAGTCAAAGCCCAGAAAATTTCACTAAAACTCGGAAACTATGCCAAGTTGGCACCCAGGTTTTGTAGGCCCTTCAAGATACTAACTCGAATTGGACCTGTAGCATACCAACTTGCACTTCGAGCTAATCTAAAAATTCATAATGTATTTCATGTTTCTTTATTGAAAAAATATGTTCATGACCCTACTCATATGATTGATTGGAACTTGGTGCAGGTGGAACCCCTACATATTATGGACCAGAGAGAAATAACACTTCGGAACAGAGTCGTCGTTCAGGTAAAGGTGGAATGGAAGAACTTTAGTCCTGAGGAGGCCACTTGGGAGTTGGAGGGAGAATTGTGAAAATCTCATCCAATCCTGTTTCAAGAAAGGAACGAACACTGAGGACAATGTTTTATTGAAGGGGAAAAGGATGTGACATCCCCCCAAAAATAAACTATCCTTGAATTCAAAAATTGTTGAAAACATTATTCTGTTTTAGGTAAATTCAAATTTGGAATTTTTTTTCCATTTATGGCAATTTCGAATTTTGAATTTGGTAAATTCTAATTAATTATTATGACTGTTGGGAAGAGATCTGATTTGACCCAACTAACTATTTGACTATGACACTTGTATGAAAACAAAATATTTTATATTTATTGCAGGAGGACAAATGGAACAACCATGTTAAAATCAGCTAACCATGACTCCATGAGTGGGGAACATGTTGGAGCTACCTCAAAAATGATTGTTACAAGTGGAAAATCGGGGATTTGGCCATTAGCAGTTCTGAAAATTAGGGATTTAGAAAGATGCGAAAATTCCCAAGAGAGGGAAAAGACCTAGGCAAAAAGGATTGTTTTGATAAATAACATATGTGAGGAGGCAGGATGTTACCTAGTATGCGGGGAAAGAGACTACGGGTTTTATTGCTGTTATGAACATTACTTATTGAGTGTGAGGTAAGACGAGACCGCTCAAATGGAAAGACGTTGCTGAGGAGGAGGTTCCAAGTTCTCCCTCATGGGTTCATGGTCAGGCGAGGGGGTGAATTAGGCAAGTAGTTTGGCTGCCCTATTCTACGGTTGGGAGGAACGTGGTTGTTCCTTTTTTCTTCCAGTGAGATGTTTCAGATATGCAATATTCCCTTCCTGATTGAGTGATTACATCTAATTGTTGTAATGCATCTGTTTGAATGACTGTATATCTACTGTAATGTTTTGAGATGTATCTAAATTGAATTATTTCTATCTCTGTGGAGGGAATTACTTACAGATGTAGCGTAATCATTAAAGTCTGTATGGATACAATAAATTCAGAGAAAATTGTTCAATTATATGAATATGTGCAGTCCAGATTCTTACATAATAGTTTATAAATCATTTTTCTGAAATCATTCCCGGGTAGCCCTTTATGATTGAATTAGAATCTGTACGAAAGTTAGAAATTATTTGATTTCCTCCTAGAATAATCAAACGGATTTGTGTGATTAAATTCTGGAAGTAACTTCTGTTCTGTGATGGGATTCCCGTTATAATAGAGGTATTTCCTATACATCGAAATTTCTGGTGTAAAACATCTAGGCATGAATAGATTGAAACTAGTATATATATATGAAGTAAGTATTTTCGGCAAGTGCAAATGAAGGCTCATAATTGCAATATGGACACTATATACCACTTCGTGTAGATTTAAGCCACTCCGAGTCAATACAATTCCATGATAGGTCTGTAAAAATTATATATCTAATTAGTATTGGTAGGCATGATAATGAAATACAAAATCTAATGTCTACATAAACAAATACGTATATAACTATATGTATGTATGTATTCATAAGAAATTTCTTCGATACTCTGAATATGATAAATCTCTGACAGACACACAATCATAACTATAATTCAATTGCATAAGAGTTGGAATACTCTAGTTAAAGCAACAACCGATATACTTCATTCAATTTAAATCGAATACAATAGGCCAAAAGATACCAGTAAATCCATTGTTAAACTATGGAAAACTCTTTCCTTTCTATGACGGGATAGACCAATGGTATAGAATAGAGTCGAGTTGCATAAATAATGAGTACAACGTTCAAATTTAAAAGACATAATTACTTTGACACATTAACTTTTCGAGCGAATTTGAATAGGCTGTCTTTCAATAATTAAAGAAAAGAAGTATATTACATAGCTGACCAGACTCTTTAATTATTTACAGACTCAATACTTATACAGGAAATGACATTATGCCATTAATGGAAGAATGACCCCAAGGGGTTACTCCAACAAGCATTACAGTAGACACAAATCTAGTTACAAGAGAGCTAGTTGAATCATGATCTCCTTAGACGGTGGTAGAACCTGTAGAGTTAGCCGAGGTGTGAGAGGTTCGGAACCCGAATAAATTTTGCGCAGGAGGTGGTGATGGGTATCCAAGACTTGTGCGGACGGAGACCCTGCAAGTAATCAAATCTAGGAAACACTAGTCTTTATTCGAGAAATAAGTATCCAATAAAAGTAGATTGCAATAAGACTATAAAATTTAAGTCGAGGTTTCCCTTCCAGGAAGATACTTATCTTGTTGATGCATGGGTTAGAATCCTTGCCCCATCGCCTACTATCTGTTTAGATGTTCGGGCCGAGGGAGGAGGATGCAGTACCATCTCTGATGGGTCCTCGCATCAACAAGGGCCATCATCGGTGACAATAACAAGTTTTATAACGAAACCCTTAACTTGAAAACAATGAAAACTTTTCCATAAGAGGAAATCGAATTAATATTATAGAATTTTCACACATCATATGGACATGATTAAAGAGTTAAGTCTAAATCAGTTCTGAACCGAAACCGTAACAAATAAATATACAAAATAAACAGTAAGAGCATAGTCATCTCTCTATGGTGTTCAAAGGAAGAAAACAAATCACTACCTGTCAAGATGGCATGGCTTCATGACACACACGAAAATATTATGCTACAGGACTCCCAGTAAAATTATTCAATGTATTACGAAAACAAGAGATGCCAATGGTAATAGAAGGACCAACCGAGGGTATGGTAAATCTACAGTATGGTGACTCCATCCATTTTAGGGGAGATAAATAAAAGAAATATAACATATTACCTACCAAAAAGAAAGAGTCGAACTCTTTGATTTATACACAGAACCAACCTATTACCACAATATTATTGAGGAAGAACGATAATAAGAATAGCAAAAACAAGCTGGTATATATACTACGACTTAGGAACCAAGGCTCATCACTTATTGGAGGAGAGGCTTATTCTTCGAACAAACCTAACTCTGAAAGACTCTGGTGGATACTACAGAGGGATCCCAAATTCCTAACCAAGAATGGATATCGACAATCCCAAGGAGGAAATCATTTTCCCAGGACAACGAGGTAAATTTTCGAAAGTTTTGCAGAAAAAATTGCTGCAAGGAAGAACACAACAGACAAAAGGGAAACACTACAGAAACTGACAGAACAAAAGAACACCTAACATTATTTCCAAATATTTACATCTCCTTATTGTTTATCTATCTCAATATTGTGTTTAAAGAACTTACCAGGGCCTAGGGCCGTGCCGGTAGTTACACCCTAGAGCAACCGCCTTCACTCACAACAGTATTCACCTCTGAAATTAGGGTATGCCGAAACTCTTTGTGAAAACTCAGGAATGACAAAGAGGTAAACCTATTCTAACCCTAAGCGGTGCCTTGTCACCTCGTAGTAAATGTAGGATGGATTTCCATGTGACAATGGCAAAGTGAATATGACACCTTGGTTATGAAGCTAGTAACTACAAAGGAATTCATAGGACCTTAAATGAAGTTACAAAACTTTAAATTTTATGACAGTAATCCATGTCATCCACTTAAAGAAGGTTTCTATGGGACACCGTCACGACTCGAGTTAAACCATTTTCACCCTTTGTGTAAATCCGAGACAACAGTTAGATCCTAGCTGTCAACATCCCACTGGCCTTTGGATCTTGTACTTTCATTCAATCAACCACCGATTCTAAAGAACTACAAAATAACCAGGATTCAGTAGTTAGGTTAGTTGTCTGGTGTAAGAGAAAACCCGACCCCCATGTCTATTACAATTAAGAACTAATTAAGGTTTCCTGCAATAACACCACATGTGGATATGTGCGCGAAATTGAAGTCTTGTGTTATTGTAAAAATGAGTTACATCATGTACTGTGAAACTAGTCTTATATGTGTAGCCTATAGGTATACGTAAGGGGGTTTACCAATAATATGGGGAACCTTTCCTCGTAACCTTCTACGCATTTCACTAATAGGAAATCTTGTGGTATGTAGAGAACTAAGAGTTTGTATCAAGGTCTTTATAATAGAACTTTAAAGTAAAGTTGTATTATAGAATTTCCTAACCAATCGACAATAGAGTTGCATCACTAGAACCCCTTTTCCACCAAGAAACTGTTTAAACAAAAAGAAAATAAAATTTGTCGTAAATATGAGGATCATTACAGATGATATATAAAGTTAGATTTTTTATCAAGTTGAAATTTTATAATTTTGACAACCTACATATATAATGAATGTGTTTTTATATCTGTTATCCCCAATATAGTTGCCAATGAGTTCTGTTATCCCCAATATAGTTACACACTTTAATAGACAACAATAGCCTAGTCATGCACAGTTCATGTAGATCTCAATGATGAAACAATGGCCACATCATTATCAACATTATTAAACAAGGAAAAATTATTGAAGGAGTCTCGTTTTTATTTTGCAACTCTTAAGAAAATTTGTTTCGCAAAAATATCCCTTTTAATTACAAGTTCAGGTATAATGAGTTGTTTAAAATCCAATTAAATAGGTTCATGTAAAACAATAAATAGTTTACGTATTTTTATTTATAATAGTGTTGAGCGATAAAAACTACACGGTTGAAATTCTAGTCAATAACATAACCAATATTTTATTTCATAATTACAGAAAATTAATCACTGAGACCTATAAAAACAATTAGAGTCTTGCTTCTTTTTATTTCCAGACATTGTAATTTTATATTTGCACGTTTCTAAGGAACAATCATGGACAAGTGAGTGTTGGCAACTTACAATTTGAATATCGAGACATTAATGAATATGGACAAACAATTATGTATTACGCTTACACCTCCTTGATTATATTATTAAATTACTTTAAAAAAATCAAGATAATTGTAGAAGAATTGATCCATATTGTTAACATCGGATAGAGACATAATTAGTAGATATCAACATCATGTATTTAGAAAACAATAATATAGTCAGTATTGTCAAATAGTTAATAAGTAGCACAGATCACTTTTTAATGGACATTGTATTCTATTGACAAGCGTGTTTTTGGTTTTGTTGAGCGCATTTATTAGTTCACCTTTATGATAATGTTTTTGATAATGATAAAATTTGTAATAGTTCACTCCTTCGCCCTTAGACATCATTCTTAACGGATATTGGGTTATGATTGGTGGCGAAGTCGTTTAATAACTTGCGCAATTTAATTTGAGTGATGTCATCTTGCGCCTTGTTGATTTTTTTCTTGGGTGAGTGGGTATAGTCTTTTGGTTAGTTAATTTGGTCTCCTGGCCTGTTGGATTTTTCTTGGGTCATTGGTCGAATTATGTTATGTTGCGCCACAGTTACTATCACGCCTCTTGCCTGGTAACGACATGATTCCTGAAGAGGGGATCATTGCGCGCCCTGACAGAAAGAGGCGAAGGATAACCCAAACAGAGTCTGTGCTTCCCAATGTAGGCATTGTTCGTCGTAATTGATGTTGACACTTGATTTTAATGCCTTAACGCCTTTGGTTTTGTTCACCGTAGAGGTTTCTAGTTCCTAGTCGTATAAGCCACTATGTCGGGTGGTTGATGTTGTCCTCTAGATTGTAGGCATTGTCTTTCTTTTGTCGGGTGGGTAGTCGTCTCTACTTGTCTATTGGTTATCGCATGTTCGTCCAATTGCATGATGTGATAGTGTGTTGAGTCCTTGTTGTCTCTTGTCTGATCTGCATGTGTGGTGTTCGTCATCAAGTCGTGTTGTTAAACTGTCGTCATTGTTGTCTTCCTGCCAAAAAAAAAAATCACACTTGCTTGCGTCGCTTGTAGACGTAATGATGGGGTCGTTACATATGGTACCAGAGCAGGTTCAACCGTATGACTGTGGATCACAATGCTTTCCACTATAGTAAACCATTGAGTAATAACCTGGCGCTATTTAAAACTTTAACGTGTCCATGTGGTGATCTCGTTTAGAGGACGCCTCAGAGGTTCACAACGTGGTGTCGTGGAAGGAGGTGTGATGCCTTCGGAAGTGCTCACGTCCTTAGAATATAACCCCCAAGGGGGAAGAACAATCCCTTGGACTGGATTTGATTTTTGTAAGGGATGAAGATGGTCTCCCAAGGTCTTTCCGGAGATTTTCAGAGGCCTTGATTCATCACCTGTACTGATGAGGCCAGGGAACCTGTACACCTAAGGGTCCACATCGCGCCCAATCAATACTATTATTATTCACTGAGAACTCAAGAGGGATGAATTCTCAAGTCTAGGAGTGTCGCAGATAGCTCGGTCATCGAGACATGATTGGAGAGAAAGGCATAGTGCTTCGCTTCACGATTACGACCCCCAACACGAAGGTCCGTATGGAGGTCTTCAACTGAAGGAGAGTGCTCTTCTATGGCGGAAGATGCTCCTACCACGTTTGAACATGGCCATCGAAGATGTGTCATGGAAAATGTTCAAGGAACGGTTCCAGGAGAGGTATCCTTCTGAGGAATTCGTTGAGCGTCAACTCAACGAGTTCAACGCCTTGCAATAGGTCGACCACATGATGCCTGAGTACGAGGGCCATTCTTGGAGATGCATCGGTCTACTTTGCACCTTTTACCGAGAAACTTAAGAGAAACAAGTTCGTGTTGGCCTCAGAGTTAGGATCCAACTTCTACTTCGGGTACCAGGATTACTGGACCGAAGAAAGTGTGTTGGAATGTGGGGAGCCATATTACCAGCATGACTTCCCATTAGAGAGGACCAGAGCATATGGATCAGTCAGACCCACTCCCTTGGGAGTTTGGGCATGGCCCATAGGATTCATGCAACAGTGAAAAACCTCCAGGAAGTGCACCAGTCAATTGTGCTCGATACGTATGGTATCGTCACTGACTAGACCCTTAGCATTTTGATAGATCTAGGTGCTACTGAAGGTTATGGTCTATAGCCTTAACCTGGGAGATTGTTTTTACTAGGGCCAACCTGTATGTCACAATATTAGGATCTTGTGACGTCGTGATCGGTGTGGAATGATTGGAATCACAATAGGATATACTCAACAGTAAGACAAAACAGTTGATCTTGGTCGATGATGAGGGACATAGACGCGTGATTGTAGGTCGAAACTAGGGAGTGTCCCTGAGGTTCATCTCTTCCTTACAGTTATGGAAGATCATCCCCAAGGGATGTAATATTTATGTGATCCTTGTGTTATATGAGAAGGGATCAATGGAAGGTCTAGAACACCTTCCGGTGGTAAGAGAGTTTGCAAACGTATTCCCTGAGGAGATACCTGGGATTCCTCCGAAGAGGAATTTGAAATTTACCATAGACCTAAAACCAGGGACTGAACTGACAGGGAGAACGCCTTATCGGAATTCGACCTCGGAGTTACAGGAGTTGAGAATGCAACTGAAGGAGTTGTTGGACTTGGGACTTATACGTCCAAGTGTGTCACCGTGGGGTGCGCCTATTATTTTCATACGAAATAAGGATGGGTTGTGGAGACTCTGCATTGACTACTGTCAATTGAACAAGGAAATGATCAAGAATCAATATCTGTTGCCAATGATTGATGATCTGTTTGATCAAATGAAGGGTGAAACGATGTTTTCAAAGATGGACTTTAGATTAGGGTATCACCAGCTATGGATCAAGGAGGATGAAGACCCTAAGACCAACTTTAAGACGAGGTTCAAACATTACGAGTTTACTGTTTTACCATTGAGACTGAAAAACAACCCAGTGGTATTTATGAGTTTGATGAACGGGGTGTTCCATGAGTACTTGAAAAAGTTCATCCAAGTATTCATTGACTATATTTGATTTACTATCTGACGATGGAGGAGCATGATAAGATCTTGCGCTTGGTACTACAATGTCTATGAGAGAGCAGATTGTGTGGGAAATTGTCTAAATGCTCGTTTTACCAATCAAAGATTCAATACTTAGGGAATGTCATCTCCAACGAAGGTATCGTCGTGGATCCAACAAATTTCGAGGATATTATGGAATGGCCTTCATCGATGAATGTCTCAGAAGTGCATAGCTTCATGGTTTTAGTAGGATACTATTGACGGTTCATCGAGGGATTTTCGAAGATAGAAAATACGATCACGGAATTGTAGAAGAAGAAAAAGAAGTTTGTTTGGACCAAGAAATGCACGGAGGCATTTCAGAGGCTCCAGGAGATGTTGAAAACACTATCGATACTAAAGGTCCCTGACATGGACATGGACTTCTTGGTATGCACTGACGCATCCAAGGAAGGCTTAGGCGGAGTCTTGATGCAAGACGATCGAGTGATCATTTACATCTCGAGGAAATTGAGAAGGCATGAGGAGAAATATGTGACGCACGATTTGGAGTTGTTAGCCATTGTTTACGCCTTGATTTTTTGGAGACACTACCTTATTGGATGAAAATTTGAACTGAAAAAAGATGACTGTGTACTACAACACATCTTTACGCAAAGTGACCTGAATGCGCGACAACGCCGTTGGTCGGAATTTTTTAGCATGTACGATTTCGAGATTACTTTCATAAAATGAACAATGAACCGAGTGGAAGATGCATTGAGTCGGAGACCACACATATTTTCAGTGTTGTTCCTTCAGACAAATATACGTGAAAAGATTCTAACTTTACAGTGCGACGATGACTGGTACAAAGAGGTCAAGTATTTTATTGGACAAAACACAAAGATGGTACAAATATTTGAAGGATTTACGTTGGATGACGATGGACTATTGAGATTTAAAAATCAAATTTGGTAATCGAGTCTTCTTGTGGGTAAAACTGCATAAGAGTTCGATCCATTTTCGAAAGGGAGCTAAACTCTCTCCTAGGTTTCTGGGAAATTTTCGAGATTGTGGAGAGGAAGGGTCCCGTGGCCTATTGACTATCCTTTCTTGATTATTTGAGGCGTATGAATGATGTTTTTCATGTATTTGTTTTGAGACATTATATTAGTGATCCTACACATGTTATTGACATGAGTTCCTTGCAGGTATCAGACGATGGTGCGCTCACGGCTAAGCTGATCCCCATACTGGATCATCACATTTGATAGCTACGACATCGAACAATAGATCAGGTCAAGGTCCAGTGGGACAACTATAGTTCGCACTCGGTGACCTGGGAGGACGCATCTGATATGCGCTGACAGATTCCATTTTTGTTTGATAGATAGACTTATGATACTATGATACACATTATTTCATCACTTATATATGGTGAAACTTTAGGATGAATTTTAGACCAAGAGGGGGTGTATGTGACATCCTACTCTTGTGCGCACTGAGAAAACGTATTCCTTGAGGACACTTGCTCAAGCAAGTGATCCAGATTATTATAAAATTGGTCTTTTGATTATGATTATGAGGAATTATGGATATGATTATATGTTATTTTTTGTATTTACATAGACAGGTTCTATTGACTGGGTTCTCCTGAGTGTGCAGGACATTGGACCTCGAGGATGCAAAGGCATAGATGAAACCCCTTGGACTCCAGATCGAGTCAGGGAGTGGACTATTGGGGTTTGATTGTTTTAGATATGACATATGCACATCTGATTAGATGTTATGATGAGTGAATATTATTGCTGACATGATTTGTTGATGATGTAGGCTGACGATAGCTTGCCGACCAGACTCACATGTGGAGTAGTGGGGTCACACACGACAACTAGAGACGTTGAGGGAGATGTGTGAAAAACAACTCTGGCACAACCTACTAGCACTCCTATTGTGGCTCGAACTATAGGTTAACGATTACCTAGTTCGAGAAGACACACAATATCGTGAGGGAAGACTGCGACAGTCGCTCATGATGATTCTAAGGGGCATGTAATAAGGCATGGGCCTTATTCCTTAGATGCCCTTAGTCTCCCACAAGATCACCTAGTGGAGTATTGAATCTAGGGGTTTGTATGTCTACCAAGTTAGTCAAGAGGCGAGTGGAACCCTTGGAGCACGTAGCGCATCCTTAAGGGCACGTCATGCAAGGAAAATGGAAATAGGCGAGTGGCACCCTTGGAGCACGTAGTGCGTCCTGAAGGGCACATCACGCAAGGAAAACAAAAAGAGGCAAGTGGAAACATAAGGAAAAAGATGAATGACTAACTTAGTAAGAAATATTTTCTTTAAGAACTTTCTAATTATGAACTCAACTAGGAATTTAGTAAAGTTGTAAGTCATTTAAAATGTGTAAGGGAATTTGGTGACACCAATGAGCAATTTTAGGAATGCTTTTAGGTGGGTGAGTGAAATAGGAGTAATTAAATAATTAATGAAATTAATTTCTGGTGCAACTAGGGGGATGGGTGACATGTGTACATGGGAGGTTTTTCTGAATTGATTAAATGAAAAATAAATTAAATGGGGAATTGGGAAAGAAATCACTTAGAAACTCTATAAAAAGGATGGAGGAGGAGTGTGGATCGGATATTTTATGCGTAACGTTACGTTGCAGATTTTTTTGTCTTCACTGACTTATCTTGTGGGAGTTGGGATACCCATCTCGGGTAATGAGTGGTAGCTCGACCTTGCGAGGCGAGCTGGGTACTAGCTATTATTTGGTTTAGTGTACGTGGCCCCTTTGCGACTCGGGGGGCTTAGGGGAAAGAAGAGTACCCCTAGCATTGGCTGGGAGGTATCGGTGAAGTCACATCCATCGACAAGTGGAAAATGGATGGAGTGCGTGCAGGACAACGACTCAGAGTTGTCACCTTTGGCTATGGTACGCGTTCATTTATTTGAATGTTAGATTATTATTTTTCTTGCGCTTTCATTACTGTACTTATATTGTGTACATAAATGTTATTTACTCGTTGTTTTTAATCGAGAACTTAAAGTCATCATAGTTTTACGCTTGCTGCTTTTGAATTAATTTCCTTTCCAACCCAATCCTTGATTACTATGACTGTTCTATTTTGTTTTATTGATTATTATGAAGAGATTTTGATTTATCTTTTTCCCTTATCCCTAGATCATCAGTCCATGCCTGAGCAGTCAGTCAGGAGCTAAATCGATGGTCGCCACTTTGGTGTTAATAGACCTATAGATTCTAATGCCCTTCTTTTCTGTGCATGGATGATGAGCGAAGGATAACGTTTTCACATCCATCTACCCTTACTTATCTCATCGTTGACTGATTCATGGTTGAACGATTGGTCTTGCGCTTTCTTGTGATTGATTTCTTCTGTGTTTTGGATGGTAAAACTCTGTGTTTTAATTGATGAATCCCAACGCCTTGATCGGTAAATTTGAGCGTTTTAATATTTTAATGTCTGTGCTTATTTATGTTGTGTCTGCGAAATTACCGTGTCTACGATTGAATATTTGTTGACAACGTCTAATTTATATATTTACTGCGATTATACATGTTGTTTGGAATGCAATTTCGTGGTTGTTTTTACTGCCTTCAATGCCCCTTTGTGCTACATTTCGATGGATTTTATCCACCATTTCGTGCTTCCTTGCATAGCGATTTCGTTCTTTTATTATACAACGATTTCATCCTTCTATTGCACAACTATTCCATTCTTGCACAACTATTTCATCCTTCTTTACACAACAATTTCGCTTTTCCTGCACAGTTTCTGCTCCACGATTTTAATGGCATAAGAACAGTCCTTAATCCATGATTGTATTGGCATAAAAAAACAAATTTTTTTCCACGATTTTATGGACACATTGCAAAGTTCTGATCCATGATTTTATTGACACATTGCATAGTTCTGCTCCACGATTTATTGACATAATGCACAGTTTTTACATTGCCATTATCACTGCGAATCATATATCTTGTTAGGTAGCAATATATTAATCTTGCTAGACCAACGATTTCTAATATCAGTGCTAGAAAATGTTTTGGCATATCATTATACAACGAGATTATACTATTGACAGTATTTATGTAGTGATTTATACTATTGACAACAAGGGTGTTTTAATATACAACATTAGAATTTTAATTTGATTTGATTGTCTGTGATTCGAATGTAGACAACGATTTTATTTATATTGATTACTGATGTGTTTAACCGCGTTATCATCCTATATATTCAGTTAGACAACAATTATTATACTGATAGACAACATTTTTATATTTGGCAGCGAGTTTATATAACATGCCGGTTAATATAGATCACATTTATATAATGGAAGGACATCGAATGGATTGTTGTATTTTGGCTATGCCAAATGTGGCATTTCTATTGCGTAATGGGGGTGTATTTACTGTGTAAAGGCGTAGTGTTTCTACTGCGCATTTGGTGGTATTCTATGGTGTAACAGGTGGAGTTTTAATGGTAGTGAAATTTTCCCCTTGATTTAGATTGCATGTTTACTGACTGCGTTTATACAGAATGCGTGTATAATGACTACGCTTATATAGACTACCTATATAATGATTGCGTGTATATTTAAGGACAAGGTATGCCTGTTTTTTGATGGGGTGGTTGTGCACGCCATGTTTTTATTATTATTGGGTGTTGTTCACAAATGTTTTGCTTATACAATTATTATTGGGTTTTGTTCACAATTGTTTTTCTTATAGTCTAAACATTCTACTAACTATTTTTCAGGAGCTTTTATCCGAAATTCAGTAACAAATTATTATATCGTAGATTTAGGTTTATATTTTTGGGATAAAGATGGATAATTAAGTTTGACGGTGTGTGGTTTTCGTTATTGTAAGCCCCCCTTTTTTATGTTATTGAAATTGGATGATATATAAAGTTAGAGTTTTTATCATGTTAAAATTTTATATTGTTGACAGGTCACATATATACTGACTCTGTTTTTATATCTGTTATCCCCAATATAGTTTCTAGTGAGTTTTTATAGTTTCTAGCGAGGTTTGTTATCCCCAATATAGTTTTTATCCCCAATATAGTTACACAATTTAATAGACAACAACAACCTAGTCATGCACAATTCATGTAGATCTCAACGATGAAACAATGGAAACATCATTATCAACACTATTAAATAAGGAAAAATTATTGAAGGAGTCTCGTTTCTATTTTTCAACTCTTAAGAAAAACAAATTCGCAAAATTCTCCCCTTTAATTACAAGTTCAGGTATAATGAGTTGTTTAAAATCCAATTAAATAGGTTGATGTAAAATAATAAATAGTTTACGTAGTTTTCTTTATAATAGTGTTGAGCGATAAAAACTGCACAGTTGAAATTATGGTCAATAACATAACCAGGCTTTTATTTCATAATTACATAAAATTAATTGCTAAGAGGTATAGAAACGATTAAAGTCTTGCTTCTTTTTATTTCCACACATTGTAATTTTATATTTTCACGTTTATAAGGAACAATCATGGACAAGTGAGTGTTGGCAACTTACAATTTGAATATAGAGACATTAATGAATATGGACAAACAATTATGTATTACGCTTACACCTCCTTGATTATATTATTAAATTACTTTTAAAAAATCAAGATAATTGTAGAAGAATTGATCCATATTGTTAAGATCAGACAGAGACATAATTAGTAGATAGAAACATCGTGTATTTAGACAACAATAATATAGTCAACATTGTCGAATAGTTAATAACCAACGTAGATCACTTTTTAATGTTAAGTAGATCACTTTTTAATGGACAATGTATTTTGTTGACAAGCGTGTTTTTGATTTTGTTGAGCGCATTTATCAGTTCACCTTTATGATAACGTTTGTGATAATGATAATGTTTGTAATAGTTCACTCCTTTTCCCTTAGACATCATGCTTAATAGATATTGGGTTATGGTTGTTGGAAAAGTTGTTTAATAACTTATGCAATTTAATTTGAGTGATGTCATCTTGTGCCTTGTCGACTTGTTTCTTGGGTGCGTGGGTATAGTCTTTTGGTCAGTTAATTTGGTATCCTAGCGCGTTGGATTTTTCTTGGGTCATTGGTCCAGTTATGTTATGTTGTGCCACGGTTACTATCACTACTTTCTCCTGGTGACGACATGATTCATGAAGAGGGGATCATCGCGCGCCTTGACGGACATAGGCGAAGGATAACTCGGTCGGAGTGTGTGATTCCAGATGTGGGAATTGTTCGTTGTAATTAATGTTGACACTTGATTGTAACGACTTAATGCATTTGGTTTTGTGCGTTGTAGAGGTTTCTAGCTCCTGGTTGTCGAAGCCACTATGTCGGGTGGTTGATGTTGTCCTCTAGCTTGTAGGCATTGTCTTGCTTGTGTCGGGAGGGTAGTCGTCTCTACATGTCTATTGGTTATTGCATGTTCGTCCAGTTGCATGATGTGCTAGTGTGTTGATTCATTGTTGTCTGTTGCCTGATCTGCATGCGTGGTGTACGTCTTCAAGTCATGTTGTTAAATTGTCATCGTCATTGTCTTCCTACCAAAAAAAAAAATTAATTTTCGCAATTTCTTGGGTTGCTTGTAGTCGTGACGATGGGGTCGTTACAACCTTTCATCTAATTTGATGTGACTATTTATTGATGTGGGAATATATATTTTATGCTAAATTATTTGATATTCTTATGATTCTCTGTGTTACGTCCCCATGGGATGTCTAACCGAATCTTATGATCATGCACCTCTTGAGGAAATGCGGCACAACGATATTTCTCACTTGGCTACTTGGCAACACCAAGTATACTTTGTCTGGGCTATGCATATTCATCTAAATCATACCCATACTATGTTCTAGGCTATGAGTGAATCATCCTCCTACTATAGTGTAACTCACATGTATACTTAGATGATTTGTTAACAACTTAACACTTAGTCATTTAAAAATGCATTTATGAAATGAAGAGAACACTTGCGAAACAAACAAGAGACAGACATATATAGTGTAGGTGGCACAAAATATTCCTAACACTCGAATAAGTCTTATTATTGCGAGACAATTACAATATGTGCACCACCAACTCGGTTTACAACTTGGGGAGAGTCACATGAATCGCCTCTCCTCATCGAGACACTCATACACAAATTTGTCACTCCAAGGATTGTCTATTTTAACAACTTTTGAAACTCTCATGGTGAACCCCATACATGTTCCCACCATAGACTCACCATATATTCTCTATCATAATACTTCACATATAATTGCAGTTCTATATCATAGCATGCCTCACCTAGACCTACTACAAGACTTCCCCAAATGTATCTCCAAATAAGGTTGCCCAAAGTTTGTCCACAAAATCACCTCAAGGAAACACAAGTCCTCCCAAGTGGAGTGACTTGGCTCCTTAAGGGAGTTTTCTTCTCTTTGTCTAAGTCTACCATGAAACCTTGACTCTGGTCTTTCTCTCTTTGTTTTTGTCTTCTTGGTTGCGTGCCTTTTGCTTTTATATGGACTCCAAATGTTACCTTCGTGAAATATCGCGTCATTTTGGTGGGTTGCACCCCTTTGCGGACCAATGTGCCAAAAAAAACCATCACAATTGTTTGTGGATGCATGTGCCCAAACGAACCTATGCACTCATCAACCTTCACGTCTCTTGGGACTGATGTTCCCCAACCTTTGGTGCACTCCCTATTTCAATGCACCCAAAACTCTTTGGTGTTTGATTTCTCTTTGTCACTTCCATGCCATGCTTTACCTCATGTTTGGGCAAACCCCTTAGTTCATATGTGCACCCAAGGTCCCCACTTTCCCAACTAGTGTGATTCTTGGGTGCCAAAGTAACCCAAAAATTCATCTCCTTGAGTAATTGAGTGAGGGTGCCCGTGCCGTTCTAGCCAAACACCTTACATCCTCCCCCACCTCAAGTCATTTTTGTCCCCAAAAACATCCAAAAAATGTTTGATCTCCAAGTATATTCCTGGACCCATGCCCACATTGCAATTAACTCTATTGGAATCCCCAAGTTTAGTGCTAATTGGAAACCCGAAATTCTGCCAAAGTGGAAACCCCAAGTTTCCTTGTAGAGTGGAAACCCAAACTCTTTGACTTGTACTGGAATCATCCTAAACCTGTGCAACCATCCTCACTGCCCTTTTCCCAAAGTTGTGTGTGACCAATATGTCCTATACCTTGGAAAGACATCTCTTCCCCAGCTTTGTCCATAATCTCCAAGATGGCACTGTGTTGCTGTAATGATCACTCTATGTTCTGCTACTATTGTTTCCTCCACTACTGCAACCTTAATTAGAACATAAAAAATTTCTAAGTGTTGAACTCATGTGAAATTTCTACTATGTCGATACTTCAACCAACTCTACCATGTCTCCACACACTGATATCCCCCATGCATTAGAATGATTAGGTATTTATTCCAATCATCATGCCCAAACCATGAGAATGCACTTCCTCATGCATGAACTTAGTCTTTTCTGTCGCATCTCTGTCACTTTCTCCAACTCCAAAGATGAAGGAAAGTGTCTACCCTTTCCTCATTGTTTCCATATCCAATCTTTGTCAAGCATATCCTCCATAATGTCTAAGTGTTTCACTTTGTATCAATAGGTGTGTCTATACTTCTACCTCTTCGACACATTCTCATGCACTAACTCTCCAAGTTTTTAACTATCACATCTGTACCTTGAGAATGCACAACATGCACAAAGTTAGTCACTTCCTTATGCAATTTAGCTTATCCACACAACAACCTTGGACCAAGGCACAGTTTCCTCTCACATTGTTGCACTACGAAGCCACTCCAAAACCAAGTCATTTGTGGCAACTTGACTCCACTATCCACCTCATGGCACAATTAGACAATCTTCTACACACAGTTTGTATCACATCCAATTATGTGAAGAGTCAATGGAAATCACCGTGCATCTACACATCCCATATTCATGTACATCTTTGTATAAGAAACGTCCCATCTATATAAGGAACCATACATCTAGATTGTTTTCTCCCCACTACTTCATCACTGGTCCATGTTGCTACCTATATCTCTCTGTGCCTTAGAATAATTAAGATTCATGTATTGAAACCAATTTTCAACCAATTTTTTTTTTTTTATAATTCTTAATGTGACATCAAGTTATTATAATTTTTTAACATGTATTTTACTTAAAGTAGTTAAAGAGTATATTTACTTATATTTTTATTCTTACTCATATTGTTATCTAATTGTAATGGTGATACCATAACAAGATAATGATTCTTTCTATCCAAGTCCATATGATGATTCCTACATTGATTCGATCGTCATCATCCACAACATATCCTCTTATGATTTTTACATCGATTCAATCGCCATCATCAACAACATATCCTCTTATCAACATGTATTATTCCTCTTCCATTAATTATTATAGTTATAATTTTATTCATTGGGATCTTTGCGAATTAACATATGTATTTATGTTACCGGTTGAGACTTTCCTCATCTACATGAACTTCCATTGCACAAAACTATAAAGCTAATATTCTCTCATTTAACAAATTATATACTTTTAACTAATTTTTTTTTAGTCTTCTACCATTAAATTACTATATATTTACCATGCTTAACCAATTCAAAGCATTATTAAAAGGAAACGATCATATAAGGTATCGAAATTGTTTCCATAGAAGAATACCTCCATATTTTCTTTGATTAACAAGCTCGTGTTCGTTTGGGTATCTAACTTAGGGTTATAGCTGGGCGTACAAATCACAATTGTATCCATTCCCCAACGCATGTTTATTAAGGAGACTTAACTAAAACATGTACTCACTAAGCATCTAACTAAGTGTGAAATCGAGTTCTCGAATGACCGGTGGATTTTTTAACCTATTTGGCATATTTAGAATAAGCCACGTCGTGTTTCTAGCTTTAGATATGACAACCTATTCGCACTAGTAATACCATCATTCAACGACGACGTCTTACCCAAGCCTTGTTATGGTTCATCGATATCCAAAACATTGAGGGAGAAGTCACGGGGCCTTTTCCACTCTGGTCTTCTCGCTCGAGGGTTCCAAGGGTTTACTATTCTTACTTGCAGACAACGTTATCATGGTTGGCAGTCGGTATCGATCCTTCTCTATATTCAATGATTCAATATGT
>SNQJ01S0052959.1:30082-58566 GCA_010110895.2 Picea sitchensis | reverse complement strand
ATCCACATATTCCTACACATTACAAAGCTCACACATAATTGAGATATATATGAAAACATGTATATTTTCTAATATTTAATCATAAATTCACTTTTAATACTAAAATGAATAAAGTGGAAAATAATGATGTGAAACCCAAATGTGTTTATGAAAATAATATGACGAAGGTTTACTAGGGCGATGAAATGTAAGGAATAGTGAAGGGAAAGGTGGATGAAAATACGACATTTCTGAGTCCCAACACCGATCTATCTTAGGTTCTAGGATAAGGAATTTTGTTAGCATTATGGGTCGTTCCTTTTACCATTGGAAATTATAGAAACTATTAGTAACCAAAGTTTTCCTCAGATCCTGACCTCGCTTTCAACTATATTGTGTTGACTTTTCTTTTATTTATTATGGGTACACCGATTGAATAAGTAGTTATCATAGAACTTTTCCTTATCTACAATTTTGAAGGATTGATGGTCGAAAGCCTTCCTTCAAGTTGATTACTCTCATTCTTTGATGGTTGGGTTCTCTAACCTTTAGCTCACCGAGTTTCTCTCCAAAAACTAGAATCGCTTGATGTTTAGAGTTGACAAATTGTACTTGTTAAGTAATCAACCACCAGATCTTATTCCACCTGTTAGGTGAAGTGGGTTGTGTAATTTTGGAAATTCAATGTCTAATGAGTCATTATGCTACATAAAAGTAATCTAATAGAACTTAAGAAGTGTTATAATTTTATAAAGAGAGCGGGCTGGCCAGAAGTGTAGGTGGATTGATTCACCTATGTAGTTACGGCATGAGATTTAGAAGAGACTGGGGTTAAGGAAAAGAATCATAAGTATGACATGCAATGGTTAGATATGCCATATCATCATGATTTATTGTTAGGTATATACTTATGATTTTGATCATGACTTGAGTCATTTGATTACTCCTGAATTACAATGATACGCATGGACTTGTGAAGATCATCAACTATATTAACTACTTTCTTTGATTTTTGTTCTCTTCCATTTTCCATATTATCTTATGAATTAAAGACCTGTAATCAACTTCTTGCAGTGTTCCGTATCAATAGACTAGATAACACTCTCTCGTATCAACATCTTGCTTCGTCTAATGTTGCCATTATAGAGTTTTTGGTATTGTGTAGATCAATATTTTTCTAGATGCAAGCCCACTCTCAGACTTCTTTCTCATGTTGATAACTTCTTTATATATTAAGGATGCATAAGATAACAGATTTAACGACATGCACAACAATATCGAGCAAGCATGAATAATATAAAGATTATATTAAATGATAATCAAATATGCACAGCCGAAATACATTCATATACATGTAAATGATAATTAAATTACACAGTGGAATACATTCATACACATATAATAATATCACGACAAAGAACACTTATCTTTATGAAATATGACACTGACTAGTTGCAGACCAAGGACGTTCTACCCAACCGTAGACACCATTGTTCCAAATCTCAACAATAGTGTCACCCCCGAGCAGGGGCTATGAATCCATAAGGACGGTTCTAGAGTGTAATTGGGTTCCCAAACCAATCAACTCTCAAGCTCTCACAAGTTTCCCGACACCCACAACAATCCAAGTACCCAACTCTCTTATTTTCAGCCTATACCACCCCAAGAGACTAGACCTCCACCCTTCTCTTCCATGCAGTCCCTCAAGCAGTCCTTCTCCTTTATTTCTAGGGCCTCCAGCACAGCTGGTCCAGAATCTCAATGTTGGGACTCTTAGGACTCACAATTGTGAGCAAAACAGGGCACATGCCAATGCATTTCAGACATGTAGGCCCCAGGTTACGGCTGGATCACACCAGTGACCACTACAACCAACTTTCTTGTGGATAATTCTTCAGCATCTTTGTTTCCTTTTCCAAGCCAAGACACATGTGAGGATGGGTCGATGAATGGGTCAGGGGGTTCATGGGAGTGCATGCATGGGAGTGCGTGAGGGAAAAATGAGTGAGTGAATGAGAAATTAGTGAACAATTCATCAGTTGAACACCCCCATTAGACCAGAGGTGGGTTCAAGTAACCTCGTGGGGAAACAAGAACTTCATGGCCTTCCCTAAGAAGCTCACATAATCTATCCCCTCCCTTAGACAAAAAGGGTAATTAAAAAAAAGGAAATAAACACTTAGTCCCTCTCTTGTGTAATAATATCCCCCTATAACTCTAGTCCTTGTCCGTCTAGCAGTCATCGATGAGTTTATTATTAATAATGATCAAAACATTACATTTCTGGGGCATACTGGCCCTTTAATAATTATTTGGGCACTTAGGCCTCTCAGCATTGTAAAAATACATTATTTAAAATGGGGTTTCAAAACTTGGGGTGTTACATCCCCTCCCCCTTATTTTGGCACTGTCCTTAGTGCATATACAAAATAGATATCAAAATCTCAAATTTATTCAAAAATATGCGGGTACTCTGCCCACATGGCATCTTCATGCTCCCAGGTAGCATTTTCAAGACCATAGCAGGTCCACTGAACTTTTACCAGTTCTATAACTCGATTCCAGAGCATTTTGACTTTTTTGTCCAATACCCACACTAGTTGAACCTGAAAGTCTCCCTCTGTCTCTACCTAAATTAGATGCCAATCACTAATATGGTTAGGATCATGTACATATTTCTATAGTAAAGATACATGAAATACATTATGCACATTCATGGAAGGCAATGCAATCATGTATGCAACTAGCCCTATTTTGTCCAATATTTCAAATGGACCACAAAATCTGACTGCCAGCTTGGTACAACTGCCAAATTTCAAAGAGATTTTATTGGGATTCACTTTCAAAAGTACATGCTCCCCTAATTTAAATTCTCTAGCTGTCTTGTTCTTGTCTGCTTAAACTTTCTGTCTATCCTAAGCTGCCTTTAAATTTTGCTTAATCTTGACCACTTGGTCTTCCATTTCCTTGAGCAACTCCGGCCCAAGTACCACTCTATCTATTGGGTTGTCCCAACTCACTGGAGTATTGCATTTCCTACCATACAAGGCCTCAAATGGGATCATTCTCAATGAAGCTTGATACCCATTATTATATGCAAACTCAACCAAGTGTAAGTAATCTTTCCACTTAGATGGCTTATCCATCACATACATTCTCAGCATGTCTTCAATTATTCGATTGACTCTCTCTTTTTTCCCATCTGTCTGAGGATGATATATTGTGCTAAAGTTTATATTTGTGCTAAATCCTTTAAACAATCCCCTCCAGAAATTGGAGGTAAACTTCGTATCTCTGTCTGAGACGATTGTTCTAGGTATCCCATGCAACCTCGCAATTTCCTTCATGAAAATTTCTGCAATATTAGTTGTTGTATGCATTATCTTCATAGGAAAAAAATGAGTATCCTTTGTTAACTTTTCAACCACCACCATGATTGGATCATGTTTCTTATTCATTCTAGGTAATCCCGTGATGAAATCCATGGTGATCACTTCCCATTTATTCTCTGGAATTGGCAATGGATGCAGCAAACCCGTTGGGTGTCTATGCTCATCCTTCACCTTATGAAATTCCATACATCGAGCTTCTTACTACTGTAATTGTTTTCTGGTAACCAAGATGTCCAACATAAGGAACATCATGTATTTCCTTTAGTACCACATTCCTTAGTTCTCCGAAAACAGGAACATAGATTCTATTTTTATGCATGAGTAATCCATCTTCCTTTATCTCATACTCCTTTATTTTCTATTGTACATCTCCTTGTTGTAAGGTTTCCTTTACCTGTAGGTAATGTTGATATGTAACAAGACCATCTAAAATGATGCTCTTCAAGTCGAACTGATGCATACTGACAGCAGTAGCATGCATGAGATGCACTCTCCTACTAAGTGCATCAACAACTTTATTCTCCTTTCCCTTGATATGCTTGATATTGAAGTCATACTCACTTAAAAATTCCATCCATTTGGTTTGCCTGGCATTCAAGGTTAGTTGTTCAAAAAGATACTTCAGACCAATGAAGTCTATTCTTAATTTGAATTTCATCCCCATGAGATAATTCCTCCACATCCTCAAGGCATGAACAATGGCAGCAAGCTCCAAGTCATGCGTGGCATAGTTCCTCTCATGGTCCTTAAGCTTTCTGGACTCATATCCAATGACATGTCCATTTTGTGTGAGGACTCCCCCAATTCCTTCCTTACAAGCATCTATACATACCGCAAAACGTTCATTTGGGTCATCAATCTTTAACACAGGTGCACTAGTAAGTAATTCCTTCAACAGATTAAAATTCTTTTCACACTTGAGTGTCCATTCAAATTTAGTTCCCTTCTTTTGAAAAGAATTGATGGGATGAGAAATCTTAGAGAACCCTACTATGAACCTTCTGTAGTAGCCAGCTAATCCCATAAAAAATCTGACGTCTGACACATTTCTGGGTGTTGGCCACCCTCTAATGTCTTCGATATTCTCTGGATCTATTGTTATGCCCTTCTCTGAAATAATGTGTCCCAAGTAATGGATCTTCTTTTGATAAAAATAACACTTACTCAACTTGGCATACAACTAATGTTCTCTCAGTACTTGCAATAACAATATTAAGTGATGTTCATGCTCCTCTTCAGACTTAGAATAGATAAGTATGTCATCCAAGAATACTATGACAAACTTTTCCAAATAATTTTTTAATATGCCATTCATTAAGCACATGAAGACACTTGGTGCATTGGTCAGTCCAAATGGAACCACTACAAATTCATAATGCCCATACCTGGTCCTAAAGGTTGTCTTATGAATATATTCTTCCTTGATTCTTACCTAATGGTATCCTACCCTCAGGTCAATCTTTGAGAATATCTTTTCTCCTCTTAGTTGATCAAAGATGTAATCAATTCGAGGTAGTGGATACTTGTTCTTTATAGTGTACTTGTTCAGTTGTCAAAAGTCAATACACAGCCTCAAGGTTCCATCCTTCTTTTTGAAAAAAAGTATTGGTGCTCCCCAAGGTGAAACACTTGGACGTATGTACCCTTTCTTCAACAATTCCTCCAACTACATTTGTAATTTTTTTAACTCTGGTGTGCTCATTCTGTAAGGTCTTTTTGACACCGGCGCAACTCCTGGCACTAAATCAATTGAAAAATCTATCTCCCTTCTTGGTGGAAATCTGGGTATTTCTTGGAATACATCCTCAAATTCCCATAGTACCGAGAAATCTTCAAGGCTTGGCCCCTTTGTATTATCTGGATCTTCCACATGAGCTGCATACAGTTGACATCATTTTCTAAAACATATTTTCAGCTGCAAGGCTGAAATATCCCTTATAGAGATGGGTCTTGGAACTCCTTTCACAGTTCTCTGTTTTCCATTTCCATCAAGACATGTAAATGTCTTGTTATGACAATTTAGGACAACATGATGCTTGTCCAACCAATCCATCCCAATCAGGACATCATAATACCCCAATGGTATGATATTTAGATCAGTACTAGTATTCACGCCATTAAGACTTATGGAACAACCTCTGACCATATCATGGATTCTTCTTTTGGTTCCAATGGCTAACTGAACCAAACTTGCTTTTCCAAGTTTACTTTTCTCCAAATGTAATCTATCCACTATCTTAGGATCAATGTAACAATGACTTGCTCCTGAATCAATCAAAATAGCAACAGGCTGATTTATGATCTTACCTTCCACCTCGATCATATTGGACTGGTACTTTACTTGTCGATCATTTAAAGATGCATAGATCTTCCCAAGGATGATTTTAAGGCTGGAAATTTATTTTAAAATGTAGAAAACTTGGCGAATCTTACTCATCCTTCATATGCCAACTATAAATGTTTGGAAATATTTTTGTAAAAATATTCAAATTTATAAGGATTTTATATAGTTTGTATAAACTTTTAGTGATTTTTAAGGTAAAATAATTTTATCCTATAGAATTTGGGCGAATCATTTTTAGAACGGCGAAACTATTTTTGGGAAAAAACATGGAAAATTAGCCCATGAGCGAAATTTAGCCCCTAAAATCATCCCTGATTCTTCTCATATCTTTGATTGTTGTAGCCTCTTGGATGTTGTGAACAATATTCACTCTGTCCTTTCTGTGTGGGAAATCCTTGTACAAGTGATCTTCCTTGCATCCCCAACATTGGATTGGTGGTCTTCCCCTTTTTCCCAAGGAATATTCCTTCATGGAATCCCCCTTAGCATACTGATCTTGATGATTTCTATTAGGCTCATTCCTATTGAAGGGAGGTTTGAATCCTTTCCTCCTCTGATCGGACTTCGCATTCTTCTTTCCCTTCCAATATTTCTGCAAGGATTCTCTTCCCTGGCCTTGCTCATACATGTATTTATCCTTCTTGATGGCCTTAGTCAAGGTCTTGGGTTCATCATACTTGATATTTTCCTTATAAAAGGTTGGAAATCCACTTAGAAATCTCTGTATTTTCACTTTCTCATCACTAATGAACCTGACATACTTTAACAATCCCAAGAACTTCTTCTCATATTCTTCCATAGTCATGCTTCCAAACCCGAGTTCAAATAATTCCTGCATTTTCTTTTCATAGAAATGCTCTGAGAGGTACTCTTTCTAGAAGTACTTCTTGAACTGCTTCCAAGTGATCCTACTTTCATTAACATGCTCCACTTGCTTCAGTTGGTTCCACCATATTGCATCTTTTACGTGTAAGTGGTAGGTGGCAATCCTGGCTTCTAGGTTTGATGAATAGTTATGAAACTGAAAATATCTCTGGAGCCCAAGAAACCATGCTTCGACATCCTATTCCCTTTCTCTTTCACCCTCAAAGGAAAGTGGCTTGAGCTTCCTCAGCTCTCCTTGCAAACAATCTACCTCTTGTTTCCTTCTCTAGTGTCTGACAGGAGACACCTCTGGACTTCTTACGGGATCATCCGATGCATAAAAATTTCTTCCTGAGTAAGGAGGTGAGTGGTGTCCATGAGCTCTTCTAGCACTTCTGGAATAACCAGCTCTTCCACGAGCATCTCTTCTTTCATGACACCTGCCTTCTTCCTCTTGTCTTGAGTTTGATCCCTTCTTCATTTTCCTCTACAACTGATTTAAGCTCTACAACACTCGAGCATTTATCTGAATTTTCTCTCTCATCAGTCTCTCGTTGTTTGCTTTGTAGCTATGCACTTCCATATTCAAGCTTCTTACCATTTCTATTAACGTTTCCTACTCTTATTTTCCCTTTCATCCATTGGACTCTGTCTCTGCATTACCAACTCTGGTATTCTGGCCTCCGACCTCCTTTTCATGACTGGAGGATCCCTCGCCTTCTTCCATTTCCTCAATACACATCCTGAGATGATGTGCTTAAGCCCCTTAATTCTGAAAAATGTGCAAGCAACCATTTTGTTAGAATTACGCATATGATAAACAAATTGCCAAACCATGCTACGAGTCTCTTTTTTTTTGTTTATGGAGATCATATCCCCATTCTCCAAAAATAACAGTGACCTGTTATCCTTGGCTGACACAAAATTTTGCCCTATGCGGGCACTTCCTTCAAACCACCTCCCAGGTGACCACGACTAGAAATCGCGACTAAATCCTTCCTTGGCACTTTTATGTCTCGAGGAAAACCAATTCTGCCCTTAGCCCTCCTTTCCTCAACTCTCAATCTACACATGAACAAGGCCATGACCCTGTGCTTAGCTAAAAAAGAGCTTGTCCAGAGCTTCAAGACTTCAAGAATTTTAGCCAGGACCAGATCAATGGTCCTCGTCCTCTTTCACGATCAACGATCGATATCCACTTCGGGACTCTGTGCTTCAGAAGTCTCAACTTTCCTCGCTTTCCTCCTATAGGAACGCTTTTACCCAGAGTTCATGATCTACCGACGGGTGTCCTCCCATAGATCAATGACTATGAATCACTTCAGCTCTTTGGGCTTCAGAAGTTTCAAACTTCCCTCCTGCACTTTCTCCCAGAGTTCTTTCACCCAAAGTGGACAATCCTTCGACGCATGTCTTCTAGAATCGACGGTCGATATATACTCCAGCCTTCGGGAGTTTTTGACCCAACACAACCTATCACATATTTCCCTTCTAGAGTGACTAGTCTTCCAGACTACACGATCTATCACCACGTGGCGAAATGTTGGAAGCGGACACGTGGCCCAATCAGGTGGGCGACATGTGTCATGTTCTAATAAACTTTTCAATATTCCAAAAGCTCAAATCTTATTGACACGTGGCACACATCCCATGTGTCCATGTCATCCCATGTGACGTCTGCAAACTACGTCACTTCAGGGATTCCAGGGTCCACATCACCTCTGGGTGGCATCATCGTGCCCCATCACTTCGGCTCTTCGGGCTTCAGGGCTTCGGGAGTTTTCAAACTAGCACACTTCCAATTCTCCCGAACTCCGAATTCTCAAACTGCCCAATCTATCGCAATGTGTCCTCCTAGATTGAACGACCAAGATTCACTTCGGGTCTTCAACCAAAGTTCACGGATGCTCCATGTAACCTCTTGGAAATCGACAGTCATGATCTACTTTGGATGATCCGACAGTCGACGTTTACTTCGGGTCTCCGGATCTCCGAGCTTTGGGAGTTTCAACTCTCAACTTCTCCTCTCTCATTCTTTCCTGGAGTTCTTTCACCTAGAGAACATGATCGGTTGATGCATGTCCTCCTATGGATCGACAGTCCCCAACTACTTTGAATATTCAAAGTTTTGATGTTCAAGCCCTAATCTGTCACATCATTGCATGCCTTTCAAATTTGCGGTGGCATGCATCAGCGATTTGGAGTAACCCACTTTTCACTCCGCAATTATCCTAATGCTGACACGTAATCCCTTAGAGAAACCGTGGTTTGGATTGCGAGACCACCTTGGTAAATTATCTCCCGTGCAACTCGGTTCCCTGCAATGCCTCCTGGTCATTGATCTCTCTCTCTCCAATGGGATTCGATGGTCGCAACCTTAGCCCTTGCTTTATTTTCATTGGACGACCCGTATTCACCTATCCGCCGATCCAACGATCCTGGATCTCTCCTTATCCTACAGTGGCAATCGCTCTCAAATTCAAAAGGGACGATCACGATCCTTCGAACCCTTACAGAGGATCTATGACGTTTCGTCTCCTGCGTAACTTCTGCAATGCCATTCCTCCTGAGCTTTTCAATTTCATGGCTAGAGTTTGATCTCGACCATAAGGCTCTGACCAATAGACCTGGCCCATAATGGCTCGGTGTTTCAACTAGAAGCTCTGATACCTTCTTTATATATTAAGGATGCATAAGATAACATATTTAACAACATGCACAACAATATCCAACAAGCATGCATAATCTAAACATTATATTAAATGATAATGAAATATACACAACGAAAATACATTCCTATACATGTAAATGATAATTAAATTACACAGTGGAATACATTCATACACAGATAATAATATCAAAATAGAGAGCACTTATCTTTATGAAAGATGACACCGACTGGCTACAGACCAAGGACGTTCCACCCAAACATAGACACCACTGCTCCAAATATCAACAATAGTGTCACCCCCAAGATAGGGCTATGAATCCACAAGGACGGTTTCAGAGTGTAATTGGGTTCCCAAACCAGTCAACTCTCAAGCTCTGATAGGTTTCACGACAACCACAACAATCCAAGTACCCAACTCTCTTCTACTCAGCCTGTACCTCCCCAAGAGACTGAACCTCCACCCTTCTCTACCACGCAGTCCCTCAAGCATTCCTTCTCCTTTATTTCTAGGGCCTCCAGTACAACTGGTCCAGAATCTCAATGTTGGGACTCTCAGGACTCGCAGTTGTGAGAAAAATAGGGCACAGACCAATGCATTTCAGACATGCAGGCCCCAAGTCATGGCTAGATCACACTAGTGACCACTATAGCCAACTATCATGTGGCTAATTCTTCAGAAGATTCGTTTCCTTTGCCAAGCCAAGATGCAGGTGAGGATGGGTCGATGAATGGGTCAAGGGGTGCATTGGAGTGCATGAGGGAAAAATGAGTGAGTGAATGGGAAATCAACGAACAAGTCATCAGTTGAATCCCCCCATCAAACCAGAGGTGGGTTTAAGTAACCTCATGGGGAAACAAGAACATCCTGGCCTTCACCAAGAATCTTATGTAACTGATCCTCTCCCTTAGACAAAAAGGGTAATTAAAAAATAGGAAATAAACACTTAGTCCCTCAAGCTCCCTCTCTTGTGGAATCATAGCCCCATATAACGCTAGTCCTTGTTCGTCTAGCAGCCAGCGATGTGTTTATTATTAATAATGATCAAAACATTACATTTATGGGGCATATTGGCCCTTTAATAATTGTTTGGGCTCTCAGGCCTCTCAACATTGTAACAATACATTATTTAAAATGGGGGTTTGAAACCTGGGGTGTTACACCTTATGTTGAATATTTCAACTCAATATCTTCCTTAGTTTAGGACATACATCTCGTTAGTTGCCTGATCATATATTGATATACTAATAGATTAAAAATATTATATTTATCGAATTGCATAATTATCTCACTATTATTCTAGACGAGTTAATGACTCATCTCCACGAGGACTTGGGTTCATTGTGATGGTTTCTTGCGCGCTAAATCAAAACTCTTTTCGAACGATTTTTATGAGATACTATTATATGCATTGGGATTAAATGAAATATTTATATATTGTAAAATAAAGACATTGAACTTAGGAGTATGTTTGAGATCCACAACAATAAAGTAATATTGTTGAAGATGATGATAAATTTAATTATTTATATTTAAGTTGGTAGAAATAATTTTCCTTATTGTTTACTTTAAATATTCTTAAAGACTTCTCTATTGTGACTAACATTCCATTCAACTTATGAATTGAGTAGGTAATGCAACCTAGTGTAGGAATAGTGGTAGTTAGTTAAATATCTTTCCAATGTATTATCTTCACTCTCTTTAATAGATAGTTTCCTTAGAATTGTGTGAGACAAAAGAAAATTGGTGTTAACATAAAGATAGCTTGTGCAAGTATTGCTTAGAGAGTAAACAAATTTTATCCTGATGATTAAGATTATGAAGATATGAAATATAGTTGCAGATGACTTAAAGCTAAGTGTTTTATTTATTGAGTATTAATCTGATATAATTACTTACCGGTTAAGAGTATAAAAATAAAAGAGAGATAAAACAAGAACAAAAATATCTATGATTTATCTTGACCAATGTTATAATTATCTTAGTTCAAGTATTCTTGATTGTGTATTTAGGGTTGTTACAATATGTTGTACACATATCTAAAGGAAAATATTAAAGGGTTGAAAATCTCTTCACCAAAGATCCTATACTGAGGGAATTTCAAGATGTATTTCTAGAATAAATTCTAGGATTACCTCTAGAAAGGACATAGATTTAACCATAGATTTGGTACCCAGATCTGCACTGGTGTCTAAATCTCATTACAAGATGAGCACTCCAGAGTTGACTAAGATATAAATGCAGCTCCAAGAGCTGATGGATAAACAATACATCAGACCTAGTGTGTCTCCATGGGGAGCATGAATCTTGTTTGTTAAAAGGAAGGAAGGAACTTTCAGATTGTGCATTGATTAACTTTTGGAAGACGTTGTTCAGTGGTTTGGACACTCAACTAAGCTTCAATACCACATATCATCCTCAATATGATGGTCAGACCGAAAGAAATAACCAAATTGTAGAGGATATGTTGTGGATGCATGTATTGGATTGTCCCAGAAGGTGGGAAAATTACCTTAATCTAGTTGAGTTTGCATATAATAATGGTTATCAGTCTTCTCTAACGATGAGTCCTTTTGAAGTGATGTATGGAAGAAAGTGTCTAACCCTGGTTAGTTGGGACAACCTAGTTGATATAATTATTCTAGGGCCAAATGTGCTAAAAGAAATGGAAACTATTGTTCAAAAAGAAAAATGAAACTTGAAAAGTGCACAAGATAGAAAAAAGAGTTTTGTTGATTTAAAAAGGACACATATAGAATTCAAAGTTGGAGACTATGTCTACCTAAAATTAAAACCCATAAACAATTCATTCAAATTGGGAAAACTTTATAAGTTGTTACCACAATATTGTGGGCCATTTGATGTGCTTTCTAGAGTGGGGCCACTGGCCTATCAACTTGTACTACCAACCAATTTAAAAGTACACAATGTTTTTCATGTTTATCTGCTAAAGAAATATATGCATGATGTAACTCATATTGCTAATTGGAATGTGATCTAGTTGGAACCAAAATACGAGTTCCAGTTGGAACCATAACACATTGTTGACAAGAAGGAAACTATGTTGCAGAACAGAGCCATTACTCAGGTTAAAGTGCAATGGATTCACTTTCTTCCTGAGGCTGCCACTTGGGAAATGGAAGAATCCATGAGGAAGGATTATCCATTTTTTTTCCAGAGCTGAGGTGCTTATATGGGAACACTGAGGATGGTGTTCGGTTCAAGTGGGGAAGGACGTAATGTCCCTCCATTTATGAACATTTGAATATTTTAATTTTAGTTATTTATATTATGAGATTTTTTGAGAAAAAGACTTATGATAAAATTATATCACCCTAAACATTGGTGATGATGTGTTAGTACCTAAACCTATATGCTCAAGTGCTCCGCTATTCCAAAAAACTAGCCTGATCCTTAAAAAAAGTTCATGACCTAATCCTCTCTATCTAATCTATACTTTTTATGTTTTTTTCATCCTTGGTTTAGTTTTCTTTTATTTTAATCAATTTTATTATTTCTGATAAATACATGTTCAAATTGATTACATAAGGTTTAATAGTCACATCATGGATGGTTTGGTTTGAACTACCTAATATGTAGGTTTCTTTAAAGTCATAAGGTCAGATTGTATCTTCTACAGAAACAATGTAGTTTTTGTAGCGCAAAAATAACATCATTGCTAGAAATGTGCTGCAAAAAAATGTACATTTCAACAACACATGTTAAAAAAATTATTCAAGCGCGTTGTTGAATTTAACATTCTCTGTAATCATTTGAAATTTCAAATCTAAGATTTGTCTCATTAAAGGTTGTTGTTTTCAAAATATTACAAAATGATTATGACTGGCACATGCAGGGACTCATTGATCGTTATGGTTTGATCCATTAATTCATCATGATTTCATAGATTCAACACACATTTTTGTTTTGTTGTTAAAGATGAATAAAGGTGACAGTTCTAACATCTATGTTTGCAAAGAAGCCCGATTGTTTCAAAACTTCTTTGCAGGTCTATTTTCAAACCCTAATTTGCAGAAAAGGAAAACCGTTGTTGGTATAGAATACCTAGGTTTTTTTATCACGGGAATGGTGTGTAGAAAAAGTGGTCATCGGGTTCATGTGGAGCCAAATGGGATCAATATTTTGGAGGCTCTGCCAAAAATTGGAGAGAAATTCACACAGGCATAATGGTATGAATTATGTAGTGCATTTCAAGGCCATCACAAAGGAGTTTCTATGGCATTTGCAAAAAGTTTCAATGGGTTCCAAGCTCAAGTTGGGAACCTTATCATTGAGGTTTTTGAACATTCCATTTATTCATATTTTAATTTTCCCATCAATGGTGAGAGATGGTTGAAGAAGAAAGACATCCCAAGCAATCTCTGCAATAAGTTCTTCACTGAAGATCATCAAAATCCAGAATGGAGCAAGGGAATTCTGAGTAAGTGGCTCAAGGAAGAACAAAGAAATAATTTACCAATCGTTCAAAATTATATAACATTCTAAGGCAGGTTCACTACTACTTATCGTTATCATATGAGATTTCTCCTTCACTTGAATGGGAATACCATAATGAATTTAACTTTGTTTTTATTGAAAATTCTAACCAAAATGGCCAATAAGATTCAAACTCATCCAAATAATTATCAGTACAGTCTCTTCCATCAAGGGCTTATTAAGGTTCTAGTCATGCAAGAATTAAACAAAAATCAAATTTCTTGGCAACATTTTTTGTCTTCATCTGGATTTGAGACACATGAGCAAAGAACAAATCCTACAAAGAAGACTAGGGTTCCTAATAAAAATAGCATCTTGACAAAGAGTCTCAAAATAAAAAAAGTAAAGGTTCCATCTGTCACAAGAGAAATTATATCGATGAGAAATAAGTTGATCTTGCATAAAGGAGACACATAAAAAAATGGAATATTTTCTGCCATAGAAAAACATAGTTCTCTGGAATGTAAAAGGGTTTATACCAGGAAAAGAGTCAGGAAGAATGTTGAAGAATCATAACCATCTAATAGAAATGATACAATTGAACCTGTAAAGAATATTTTAGTTATGGAAACTGAGAAATCCTCATGTACAAAGAAAAGCAGGAAAAGTAACAAAATTTCCCAATAGAAGGATAAAGGGAAGCAATCAACAGGTACAAGAAAACTTCAAACTCGGCCTACAAACAAATTCAGGTTGAATGGAAAATCTATGTTCAATAATTCCTTGAAGAATGATAATCCAATCATCATTGATGATGATACTCCTGAGGGTATTCCAGTTAATACAGGTAAGAAAGAAGAGGTCATAAAAACACTCAAAGACATGCCCATGAAGAAAACTAGAGGTGATAGATCAAAGAGGCAAAGAGTAATTTATGAAATTGAAGTGCTAAAGAAAGATGGAGGAACAAAGAAGAAACAAAGTGACAACCCTTTGATGTCTAAATTACCAGATCCTGGTGTTGAGAAACCATTTTCTCCTTCACTTTCACTAGTAGAAGAAAACATTATGGATATTCCATCTACAGATTTTGAGATATCTGAAAATGCACCTAGCAATCACAAGTTGTATACTGATCTTAATGAACCAACTATTGAAGAAAACCCATGGAAAATGAAGCATGAGATAGGGGAAACATCAAAGAGGAAGATATATGGAAAATTAAAAAAGATCATTAAGAATCTTAGAGAACACAATAAAAAACTAGGAAAATGAAACTCCAGGCTACAACAAAGGTTGAAAAATATGATAAAAAAACACAACAATATTTGCAAGTTTTCTAAGAGGCCCAGGAAGAAAAAAATTAATTTATATTGGATTGGGATAATTCTCAAGACTAAGTTTCTTCAGGAGAAGCATTAACACCAAACCCCTATCCAAGGATGAAGTAAGTCTGAGAAGTTTGATTAAAATGCAGGTTTTATCAATTTTGATTCACACTACAGAAAGGTTGTTCTTTTTGTAGCTCCCCTGTTTTGGAAACTGTTAAAGTACTAAAGGTATCTGAAGGCCCATTTTTGTGAAATATTCGAGGACCATGAAGTGTGGAGACCAAATCAAACTGAATATTCTCTCCTACATATTTTTCTCCAAGTTGTTACTCTAGATTACATTTAATTATGGTTCTTATGCTATTTTTGATTAGTCAAAGATATGATCCATAGAAAGAGGATCTTGACCTAAAAATTAACAGTCTACTTTTTATTACTTGATGTAAGTAGTTAAAATATTGTTGTATTAAATATGGGTATATTGAATATATGGTCATAAATGAACCTAATTTTTAGGATCTAATATATGATGTTGTATGTACTCCTTATCTATAAAAGGAGGATCAAAAGAGAAAGAAGGGGTTCAGTTTTTTGGAATAAAATAGACGGGGAAGGTCTAAAAAATTGTAGAGAGTTTAAAGCCTACAAAATTTTATACTCAGGGAATCAAACATCCTTATGGTTAGAATGTTTATCTATGTATTTCATCTTTTTTTGTCTTATTTGAATGCAATTGAAATTGATGCAAAGCATTGATTTCTCCTTGGTTCATCTTTAATTCTAGTGAATAATTTACTGTTAAATTACATGTTTTGAGGATTTGCATTCAAGTACTTGTTTCAAGTTTTAAAATATAATTTTTAAATTGAAAATATTCTTAATACAAGTCAACAGATTGTTAACTTGTGCTCTATGTTTCCTCTATCTTTTATTTTACATTCAATTGTTTATTTATCTGACCTATCAGTGTGGATGGCCTTGACTAAATGAAGTGTTGCTGATAATTTGATTGAAAGTGTGTAACTAGATCTATAACCTTAAATCCTATTCAAACCTATCCAAAATCACTTGATTCATAATTTAACCAAAAAAACTAATGTAATAACCGAGGTTCCCTAGCTTTTCCATATAGCAGTCTAGTGAAAAATTTAGGGCTAACATATTTTGGTGTCATTGTTAGGGATGGAGGAACGAAGTATCTTCCCTGGGTGTATGAAATTGAACAAAGCTAGCTATTGATGGTGAACAAGAGTTAGATGCAAAATTATGATTGCATAATTTTCACCTTTTGACTCCATTATAAGAAGTTTTTTCTCCTAAAAGAGAAGTGAGAGGATCAAAGTCTGAGCCTACCAAAACTCTAACATCATCTTCATCTTCAAGAAAAAGAACAACCAGAACGAATCAAGATCCCAAGCCAGTTCCAACACTATCAAATCTAGAGAGACTATTGAGGAAATCCAGGCTTACTTAAAGTTAGTCCTCATCATCTAAAGGTAAGCCTTCCTCTGAAGAAACAATTCATGTGCTTGAAGAAAAACCCATTGCTGCTCCTTCAGAAGTAGTTAGTGAAAAACTTTCATCAGGAATTGTTCCTTCATAAATAGTTGAAGAAAAAATTATACCTGAGATTGTTCCTTTAGAAGAACAAATGATTATTCAATTGGGTGAACAAATAGTTGAAGAATGGAACCCTTTTTCTTATCTTATTAAAGATGAAAATGATGAACATTCTCTCTTTACAGCAGAATCCCTTAGAAATTTCCCTAAGTATATAAAAGAGGAAATAGAACAGATCCTAACCTCACCTCCTCCTTAGTTGAGCATATATGAAGAGGCTAAACCTGAAATACCGATTTTCAATGATATTATTTCCATAAAAGGATTTCTGAAGTCTCAAGAAAATCATCCTCAACCATATTCATATTCTACATCTCTCCTAGCATCTCCTCCTTAAGTTCAAGTCCCAAATTTCCAAACCATGGTTGTAAACAAAATTGATGCTATCATTTCTACTAGATATGCACCCCTGGTTTTACCTCTAAACTTGAATTCTTTTCCAACTGGAGATTACATGAAATACTTGCCTAGATTCAATGGATAGGGAGAGGTTATTGTTGAGGAGAATTTAACATCTAGTCTATAGATTTGCATATAATTTTAACATAGAGAATTCATATGTTTGGATGAGATTGTTTGTGCAAAGTCTAGATGGAGAAGTGAGAAAATGGTTCAAATGTCTTCCTGCATGTTATAATGCGGACATTAATGTTTTATATGAAACCTTTGTGGGACAATGGGAATATAAAAAATATTGTTTTTACTATATTACTGAGTTTGGAGCCCTGAATAGGAAAAATGGTGAGTCTGTATCACGTTTTACTTAAATATTCAACAAGATGTACAATTCAATCCCTACTGAGATTAACCCAACTGAAACTTCTGCCAAAATTACTTTTGCTAATGGATTTGATGCTAATTTTTCTATGTTTCTAAAAGAAAGGAGATCTACTACTTCGAGTCTTATGCAAAAGGTAGTTGTTGAAGTGGAAGCAAACACTTTAGCATGTAAAAAACTTAAAAATAGATTTGTTAAAGGCATAAAGAAACAAAAGGAGGATGTTCCATCTTCTTCTAATGCTCCAAAAATTGATCAAAAATTTGAATAAATGTCTAAAATGCTAAAAAAATATAACATTTGAATTAGCTATACTGAAATTGGAAGGAAAGAAAACAAATATACTTGCTCAGGATGCTGGGAAAAAAAATCCAAATCCACACAGGAGATCAAATAATTCCCCTTAGCTCTTACAAAGAGAAATAAGAAATCATGAGGATCAAAGAATTTTTCCCACTTTCCAGAACAATGTTGTTGAGGAGATTGGTTAAAATGATGATACTGAGGAAAATTTTGTAGTTCTTTTTAATGAAATAGAGCTTCCTTATATCCACTTGACTCAGCATGACTATGAGGACTCTTTGATATTGAATCAGTTTGATGAGAACAAAGAGGAGGAAGAAATTATTAAAAATGAGACTCAAAATAAATATTATTTAAGACCTAGGAAAAATGCACCAAAGCCAAATGCACAAAATCATAATAAGAAAAAAAATGTTCTAGCTAAGAAAGAGTCAAGCAAAGACACATGAAATAAATCAAATCAATAGGTCATCAAGACTAGTGTTCTAGAGGTGAAGGAGATAGAAAGATAGTTGGTTTCTTTTAATTTGTAACATGAGATAAGTAAAATTAAAATTCTTGTCCCTTTGGTAGAATTAATTAAGTATGGGTCTTTTAAGGATTCTATTTTGAAGGTCTTACAACCTACTGCTTATGCCATCCCCTCAGATACAGTAAATTACAGGATGTAAATCCTACTATCACAATTGTCCCACATATTGAGGAAAATTATGATTCTTCACCACCTTTTTATATATCATTGAATATCCATGATAAAATTATGCACAATTGTATAATGGAATCTAGTTCTTCACATAATGTAATTCCAAAGGTAGTTATAGATGAATTGGGATGCGACATCACAAAACCTTATCAAGATCATTATTCTTTTGATTCTAAAAAAGTAAAATGTTTGGGGGTTATTAAATACTTAGTTGTGACATTGTCTTAGCTTCCTATGAAACTTTTGTCATGGATATTGTAGTTGCTGACATACCAACAAAGTTTGGAATATTTTTGTCCATATATTGGGAAAATAAGGTAGGAGGATCTCTACAAATGGACTTAACATATTCTACAAATCCTATATTCAGAGGAGAACATCGAAAGTTATACAGAGAAGTTCGACTTTCTTATATAGTCATTGACCATGATAATCTTGGAAACCACCCTATTTATGTAGTTGATGATGAAATTGATTCCTCTATCTTACATATGAGTGATGATGCTCCAAAACTAGAAAATAATGATAACAAGCTTATTTGTATTATTTGTAAGAAAAAATGAGGTATGGAGAATGCAGTTTGGAAAATGTTTTTTGATGGGGCATGTTCAAGAGAAGGATCTAGTGTTGGGATTGTGATTATTATACTTCTAAAGATGTTGTATCTTTATCATACAAACTTTAATTTGAGACTACTAATAACATTGCAAAATATGAAGCTTTGTTGTTAGGATTAAGAGATGCAAAAGACAGGAGAATTGATAAATTGGTAGTTTTTGGAGATCTAGAGTTAATCATTCATCAAGTCAAGAATATTTATCAAATAAAAAGATAGAGACTAAAGCAATATAGGAATGAGGTATGGGACTTAATTGAAAATTTCTTTATAGCTTTCGATATTTCATTTGTTCCAAGGAGTGCTAATCAAAGAGAAGATTATTTATCTCTAGCTGCAAGCAGTTTCAAACCTCCACTAGGTTCACATATTAAGTATGAGATTGAAATGAGAAATAGACCAACTATACCAGATAATGTGAAACACTGAAATTTTTTAGTGATGATCAGGATATGAAAAGGTTTCTTGAAACTATTGATGAATTTTCTTCTATTACTATTGATCAGGAGAACAAAAATAATGAAGCAGAAAATTAGTCAGAAATTTCTTTTCTGAATGAGGTAGTAGGGAATAATATTGTGGAATTGAAGACTAACCACATTCCAAAGGGTGTAGTTCCATTGGGAATAATTTTTGACAGTAATGATGTTTCCACAAAGCCTTCAATTCAAAGTCAGTAAAATGATGTTGTTGATTGTAATATTGGGACTATTGTTGATCCAAATATTATAAAATTTTCCAAATCATTGTCAGAGGAACAAAGGAGCATGTATTTTGATATTATGAAGGATTTTGTTGACATTTTTGCATGTTGTATGAAGATATCAATATCTTTGACACCAAAATCATTCAACACAAAATTCCTTTGAAAAAAGGCACTAAATCTTTTAGGAAAAAATTAAGATAGTACATATTAATCCTATGTTGTTGCCCATCATTGAAAAAGAATTGAAAAAACAAATTGGACTCTAATATCATAGTACCTTTAAGGTATTCATAATGGGTGGATAATTTGGTACCAATTAGGAAGAAAAGTGACAAGATAAGGTTATGTGTGGACTTTAGAAACTTGAACCAGTGTTCACTAAAGGTAAACTATCCATTACCAAAGATGGATCACATTCTACAAAAAATAGTTTTTTTAGAATTTCCATCTTTGGTAATGGAAATCCTTTGAACACCCAAATATGGGTGTTCAGTGGATTTCCATGCTTGATGGGTATTCTGGATATAATCAGATAGTATTTTTTGAGGAAGACAGAAATAAGACTTCCTTCACTACTCCATGGGGCACTTTCATCTATGACAATATGAATTTTGATTTGATGAATGCAGGGGATACCTTTCATAGGGCCATGAGCATTGCATTCATTGGAGAAAAGGATAAGTTCATGGTGATCTACCTTGATGACATCACTATATTCTAAAAATCATATGATGAACATATGAATCACCTTAAACAGACATTTCAAAAATGCAGAAGGTGTGGTGTATCATTAAATCATAAGAAATCTCATTTCACTATGCATGAGGGAAATATTTTAGGACACATTGCATATTCTAGTGGGATCAAGATAGATCCTGAAAGAGTGAATGTTATTCAGAAAATTGGTATTCCCAGAAAAGAAAGGCCATATAATCATTCATAGATAGAATCAATTTCTTGAGGAGATTCATACATAATTTTGCTGAGATTATTAAGCTTATGAAAAATATGTTGAAAAAGGATGCTGATATTAAATGGAACCATGAAGCTAAATTATGTTTTGAAAGAATCAAACAAGCTTTGATTGAAGCTCTTGTTCTTATCATCCCATACTATTTTAAAGAGTTCTTGGTCTTTTCTTTTGCCTCTGAAGAAACTATTTTTGTTGTACTGTTGTAGAGAAATGAATATGGATATGAACAACCCATTTCCTTTTTCAATAAATCTCTTAGGGATGCATAACTAAAATATAATATAATGGAAAAACGGGCTTATTCCTTAGTAAAGGCATTAAAATATTTATGATTTTATATTCTGCATTCCAAAATAATTTCCTATGTTCCAAGAAGTAATGTAAAGGATATGCGTGTACAACCTTATAGTGAAGGAAGGAGGGGCAAGTGTATACAAAAACTCTTAGAGTACGATTTAGACCTCAAACATGCTAAATTGATTAAAGGGCATGGCGTGGAAAGACTTCTTGTTGATTCCAATTGCAGATCTCTTGGGATGAATTATAATCAAAATCAGTCAGTTGTTCGAGCACCACATAATGAATATGTAATTTTGTAGGTATTGGATACGTATTACTCCTCACCTTGGTATAAGGATATAGTTTATTTTTTGCAGAATATTTAGTTCCCACCATATTTTGATAAATCTAAAGTCAGATCTCTTAAACTAAAAGTTGTAAAATACTGCATTATAAACCAAGGTTTGTTTTGGAAGGATCCTAGTGGTATTGTTCTGAAATGTATTGATGAGGATGAATAAAAAAATGGGTATGAAAAAACTGCATAAAGTTGTTTTTGGTGGACATCAGTATTGGAAAGAAACAACATTCAAAATCCTAAGAGTTGGGTACTACTAACCCACTCTATTTTCTGATTTATTTGATAATATTAGAGCATGTGAACAATGTCAAATGTTTGTTGAAAAACAATACTCTCTTTACCTTTGAATCCAATCATTGCAAATGGTCCTTTTCAGCAGTGGGGCCTGGACTTCATAGGAGAGATTCATCCACCTTCCGGTGGAAAACACAGATCGATATTTACAACCACCGACTACTTCACAAAATGGATTGAGTCCATCCCTACCATAAATTCAACTGACAAGGTAATTATCAATTTTCTAGAAGAAAACATATTTTATAGATTTGGTTGCCCTAGAAAGTTGATTACAGATAATGCTCAAGCATTTAAATATTCTTCTATGATTGACTTCTGTGAGAAATAAAATATTACTCTGACACACGCTACTCCATACTATCCATATGGTAATGGATTAACAAAGTCTTCAAATAAGAGTCTGATTAGAATTATCAAAAAATTGCTAGCAAAAAACAAAAGGGCATGGAATCCTAAATTGAAGTATACTTTGTGGATTGACAGGATAAGTACTAAAAAGTATATTGGTAATTCTCCCTTTCAATTGGTTTATGGAATAGATGTTGTATTCCCTATTCAACTTAGTTTTCCTTTAATGAAATTCCTACAATATGAAGTGGAAGAACCCAATGATGTACAAAGGAGGTTTTTTCAACTAATTGAGGTTAATCAAAATAGGGAAATGTTAAATGAGAAATTTGGGGCCTATTGGAACAAGGTTAAAGAAGTATTTGATAAGAAAAGTAAGGAAGATAGGTTTCAACCAGAGGACCTAGTTCTAAGGTGGGATGCTAGAAGAGAATATAAATCAAAGCACGGCAAGTTTGATCATTTGTGGTTTTGTCCATTCCAAGTTGTTGGAGCTTTGAACAACAACACCTTTATTTTGTATAATTTGGATGATGATGAGTTAGTTGGAGGCCCATTCAATGGGAATTTTTTGAAACACTTTTTCGTTAACTAAGCCAACAATGGCTTTGAAAATGTACATATTGGTTTTCAGATTGGTGTGATATAGAATAGAAAGAATAATACTCCATACCCCAATGGAAGGAACTTTATTGAAAAGTGATTGGTTTTCAAATTATGTGTGTTTTCATTTTTCAGTAGGTAGTTGGACAATGTTTGAGTGTGGTTTAGTTCAACAGAGATGAACAAGAACAAATACATTGTAAGTATATTTAGAAGAGACAATGAAAAGGAAAAACAATTGAAGGCACAAGGTCTGCATTCCTTGATGTCTCACAAGGAGAACATCATCCCTAGGTGGAGACAAAATGTTAGTACCTAAACCTATATTCTCAAATGCTCCTCTATTCCAAAAAAATAGCATGATCCTTAAAGCATTTTTCATGACCTAATCCTCTCTATTTGATCTATACTTTTTTATATTTTGTTCATCCTTGGTTTAGTTTTCTTTATTGTTAGTCAATTTTATTGTTTCTGATAAATACATGTTCAAAGTGATTACATAAGGTTTAATAGTCACATCATGGATGGTTTGGTTTGAACTATCTAATCTGTAGGTTTCTTTAAAGTCATAAGGTTAGATTTTATCCACTGTAGAAAGAATGTAGTTCTTATAGTGCAAAAATAACATCATTGCTAGAAATGCACTGCAAAAATGGGTACATTTCAACAACACATGTTAAAACAATTATTCAGGTGCTTGTTGAATTTATCATTCTCTATAATCATTCAAAATTTCAAATCTAAGATTTGTCTCATTAAAGGTTGTTGTTTTCAAAAGAGTAAAAAATGATTCCGACTGACACATGAAGGGACCCATTGATCTCTATGGTATGATCCATTAATTCATCATGATTTCATAGATTTAGCACGTCTTTTTTTGTTTTTTTTTAAAGGTGAATAAAGGTGACCATTCTAACATCTATGCTTGCAAAGAATCCTAGTTTCTTCAGAACTTATTTGCAGGTCTGTTTTCAAACCCTAATTTGCAAAAAAGGAAACCCTTTGTTGGTATAGAAGAGATAGGTTTTTTTATCACATGAATGGCACATAGAAGAAGTGGTCATATTGTTCATGTGGAGCCAAACAAGATCGATCTTTTGGAGGCTCTACCAGAAATTGGAGAGAAATTCACTCAGGCATAATGGTATAAATTATGCAACGCATTCCAGGACCATCACACAGGAGTTGCTATGGAATTTTCAGAAAGTTCCAATGGGTTCCAAGCTCAGGTTGGGAACCTTATCATTAAGTTTTCATAACATTCCATTTCTTTAGATTTTAGTTTTCCCATCGATGGTGAGAGGTGGTTGAAGAAGAAAGAGATCCCAGAATATCTCTGCAATTAGTTCCTCACTGAAGTTCATCAAAATTCAGAATGGAGCAAGGGAATTATAAGTAAGTGGCTCAAGAAAGACTGGATAAATACTTTACCAGTGGTTCAAAATTATATACCATGTGAAGTTAGGTTTTCTACCACTTATAATTATCATATGAGATTTCTCCTTCACTTGAACGAGAATAGAAGAATGAATTTACCTTTATTTTTATTGAAAATTCTAACCAAAATGGCCAATAAGATTCAAAATCATCCAAAGAATGCTTAGTACAATCTCTTCCATCAAGGGATTAATAAAGTTTTTTTCATGCAAGAATTAAACAAAAATCAAATTCTTGGGAACAATGTTTGTCTTTATCTAGATTTGAGACACATGAAGAGAGAACAACTCCTACAAAGAAGACTAGGGTTCCTAAGAAAAATAACAGCTTGAAAAAGAGTCTTGAAATCACAGAAGTAAAGGTTCCATCTTTCACAAGAGAAACTAGATTGATGAGAGAGAAGTTGATATTGCATGAAGGAGAAACATCAAAACAAGGATTGTTGTCTTCCATAGAAACATAGATTTCTCTAGAATGTAAAAGGGTTTATACTAGGAAAAGAGTCAGGAAGAATGTTGAAGAATCATAAACATATACTATACAAGATACATTTGAACTTGTAAAGGAGATTGCAATTATGGAAACTGAGAAATCCTCATGTACAAAGAAAAGAAGGAGAAGTAACAAAATTTCCCAAAAAAAATATAAAGGGAAACAATTAGTAGGTACATCAAGAAAACTTATAACTTGACCTACAAACAAATGCATGTTGAATGAAAAAGCTATGTTCGATCCTTCCTTGAAGAATGATAAGCCAATCATCATTGATGATGATACTCCTAAAGGGTATTACAATTAATATAGGTGAGAAAGAAGAGGTCATAAAAACACTCAAAGACATTCCCATGAAGAAAACTAGAGGTGATAGATCAAAGAGACAAAGAGTAATTTCTGAAATTAAAGTTCTAAAGAAAGATGATGGAACAAAGAAGAAACAAAGTGACATCCCTTTGATGTCTAAATTACCATATCCTACTGTTGGGAAGCCATTTTCTCCTTCACCTGCACCAGCAGAAGAAAACATTATGGGTATGCCATCTACATATGTTGAGATATATGAAAAATGCACCCAACAATCACAGGTTGTATATTGATCTTAATGAGCCAACTATTGAAGAACATCCATGGACAATACAGGTTGCGACAGGGGAAACATCAAAGAGGAAGAGATATGGAAAATAAAAAAGTATCATTAAGCATATCAGAGAACACAATAAACAACTAGGAAAACATAACTCCAGGCTACAACAAAGGTTGAAAAAGATGATAAAAAAACAAAACAATCTTTGCAACTTTTCTAAGAGGCTCAGTAAGAAAAACATTAAGTTATATTGGACTGGAATAATCCTCAAGACTAAGTTTCTTCAGGAGAAGCATAAACACCAAACCCCTGTCCAAGGCTTAAGTAAGTCTGATAATTTTGATTAAAATGCAAGTTTTATCGGTTTTGATTCACACTATAGAAAGGTTGTTCTTTTTACAAATCCTCTATTTTGAAAATTGTTAAAGTACTACAGGTATCTACAGGCCCCTTTTTGTGACAAATTCGAAGACCATGAAGTGTGAATACCAAATCAAGTTGAAGATTCTATCCTACATATTTTTCTCCAATATGTTATTCTATATTACCTTTAATTATGGATCTTAGGTTATTTTTGAGAAGTCAAAGATACGATCCATAGAAAGAGGATCTTGACCTAGAAATTAACAATCTAGTTTTCATTATTCAATGTAAGTAGTTCAAATATGTTTGTATTAAATCTAGGTATATTGAATATATGCTCATAAATGAACTTACTTTTTAATATCTAAGATATGATGTTGTATGTACTCCTTATCTATAAAAGGAGGATCAAAAGAGAAAGAAGGGGTTTACGTTTTTGGGATAAAACATAAGGGGAGGGTATGAAAATTTGTAAAGAGTTTAAATCCTATAATATTTTATACTCAAGGAATCAAACATCCTGATGGTTAGACTGTTTATCTATGTATTTCATATTTGTCTGTATTTTTTGAATGCAATTGAAATTTATGCAAAGCATTGGTTTCTCCTTGGTTAAGCTTTAATCCCAGTGAATAACTTACTATCAAATTACCTGTTTTGAGGATTTTCATTCAAGCACTTGTTGAAGGTTTTAAAATATCATTTTGAACTTGAAAATATTATTAATACAAGTAAACAGATTGATACCTTGTGCTCTATGTTTCCTCTATATTTTCTTCTACATTCAATTGTTTATTTATATGACCTATCAGTGTGAATTCCCTTGAATAAGTGAAGTTACAAAGAACCAATCTGGTTCTTATGACGGACATCCATCATAAATGGAATGAATAATTGTAATCCATACTAGACAATAAATATATTGAATAAGAATATATATAATGAAATAAAATAGATAATATATGATGAATAGATGTACAATGAGAGTGCCAAATATATAGATAACCTAAAGGCACATATGGTGACCATCCATGAAAGGATGTGTCCCTTATACAATTAACAACTATTTATTATTATTATTATTATTATTATTATTATTATGATTATTATCACTTAATATTTATATATTTTGTATGTTACATTGCCTTCCCCTTAAAGATGTTGTGTCCTCAAAGAATGATTAGAGAAGGACCTATATCCTATTCTAACTTGAACTAACTTCTCATGATCTTTTGTTTTGTAAGTGTGACACTTGAAGAAACAAAACAATATAATTTTTGAATTCCTAAAGTAATATGTTGCATCTTTTTGGAAGTGATCCATACCAAATATACCTTCATTAGAGTTGTTTGATGATTGATTGTTCAGATAGGATTTCTTATTTTAGGCTTCCATAGAAGTTTTTGATTTTGTCTTCATTCTTTTTCAATGTTGTATTTTAGTTGTCAGTAAGAATAACATTGTTTAGATTCCTCTTGACCTTGTTGTTGGTCGTAATGACTCTTGTGATTTGGATGACGATAAGGCACCCAAATCTCTTCTGAATATTGTTTATTGGATATTTTTTCAACTTTTGATGTTTCTGGTAATTCAATTAGATTGGTGTTTGTTTCTTTCTCTAAGTTTTGGATTTTTTGAACTAGAAGCCTCTCTATTTCAACTGATTTAGTCATTGTTACTTTGTGATCTAAATATTCTTGTAAAGACTTATTATCATGCTTTCGCTTTCTAATTTGGTAAGTAATTCTTGATTATGTTTCCTTAAACGTAAAATTTCTTCCTTATTTCCTGACTTGTCATATTCATTTTTTGATTCCAAATTTTCCATTATTTCGTTCTTTAAACTTTTAATTTGTGCAAGAAATTGTTGATTAAGGATTCTCAGGAAAGATATTTCTTCATCTATTTTGGATAATTTCTTCTCATTCTTTAACTTCTTGATTTGTTCAACCAAGCTTTGATTATGATTCTTTAAACGAAAATTCTATTCATCTTTCTCTATTAATTTCTTAATGAGATTGTGATTAGCTTGTTCTGACTTCTGATCCCTTTGCTTCTTATCTTTTGACTTGCTTATTTGTACCAATAACGTTTGGTTATGTTTTTTTAAGTAAGAAATGTCTTTTTCTTTTTCCAGTAATTTTCCCTCAATATTTTGTTTTTGTCTCTCTTTTTGGTTTTTTAGCATTTACTCCAACCCAACTTGAAAAATGTAAATCTCTGTTGTGTTGTTGATAATGAATTAGTTGGTTCTCTAATTCTTTTATTTTCACTTCCGAATGCATGTCACCTTGATTTTCTACGAAAGTAAAAATATTGTTACAATATGGACAAGGGAGAGTTCCATTCATAAGGCCCCTTTCATACTCTTCCTCTTTTGAGCAATAGGGACATTTTGCCGAAATTGTTTTATTTGTAGATGTCATAGTTCACTTCTTATTTTTTTAATAAATGATAAATGTATGAATTTCAAGAACCCATTTTTAAAACAATTCACTTTTCACTTTTTTTTTTTAAATCCTTTAACTTTCAAAAATATTATTTTATTTTTTATATTTTTTCTCTGTCAACTACCCTTCACTTTCCTAGATCCACTTCACTTTTAAAAATATAATAATCCTTCAAAAAAAAAATTGTTTACAAATATTTGTTGAATTTTATTGAGTTAATATTACTCCAAAAGACTTAGGTGGTTGACTTTTTATTTTGGCTTCAACCCCACCACGTGTATATAGAAAGTTGTAAAAAGTTACCACTGTAAATTCGTTTTTTATAGGGAAGGGAAATACCATGGGCAAATGGTTTACCAAAACCATGGGATTGTAAACCACTAACAGTAAAATCAGAATTTACTCTTCCTTCTTCTTTGGAACTTTTTCTTTTAAACTATCTTTTCTTTTTTTTATTCTTTCTTTTTCTTTCTTTCTTTCTTTTTTTTTCTCCCTTTTTTTCCCTTCTTATTGATATCTGGTAATAACTTATAATTTCTTGAAACTGAAA
>SNQJ01S0052959.1:2559-25725 GCA_010110895.2 Picea sitchensis | reverse complement strand
AAGTAAAAATTTATTAGGTAATTAATTTTTCTAACATGTTATTAACTAAACAAAGATTGGTATAATGATATTAATTAAATATTAATTAATTAATTAATTGTTATAATTAATATTAATTAATTAATTACCTATTACATTCAATGACATGGGTATTAAATTTAAGAGGGTTAATAAATATAATTGTTTAAATTAAAGGATTACGTATACGGAGGGGATAAGGAGCATTAATAATCAGATAAAACATTAATAATCAGATAAGGAGCATTAATAATCAGATAAAACATTAATAATCAGATGAGGATCATTAATAATAAGATAAGACAATAAATGTCTGGATAAGGAAAGGGGGGAGGAGAAAAGGGTCGGTGAAGGAGGGATATGAGGGGAGGAGGCTTACGGAAGGAGGGGAGATTATTTTTCAGGGTTCTCTTGAATTTTCTGGTTCTGAGTTTGAGTTCTGCAGTCAGGGGAGGATCATTACGGGGGGCATTGGTTTGCTGGGGGTTTTGGGCATGGGGGCCAAGATATCCATATGGTATCCTGGAGCTAGGAAGCTGTCCTAGTTGGTAGGGAGGAAACAAGGTTTGGGCAGAGTTGGTCAGTGCATTAGGCAACAACAAAGCAGCGGGTTGGACAACCGGGTCAACGGAGAAATTAGCATCAGGAAGAGGTAAACTTGTTTTATTCTGTTATGAAATTATTGTTCATTGATAAATTTAACATGCGTATGTGCTGAATTAAAAGAAATTATTGATTTTTCTGCAATCAAGTAGAAGTTACTGTTTCAGTTTATGGAATTAATTGATGTTAAATTAATACGGTTATTACATCGCTCCAAAAAGAGTTTCATTTTTGCAATGCATTTTCACTAGAATTGCTCTACAAAAATGCGAGTATTTTGGCAACGCATGCCAAAAACATAATTTGGGCACAGTGATGAATCGACACACCCTCTAATCATTGTAAGATTTGAAATCAAATATTATCCATCAAAGGTGGTGATTCAGTTCACAGTTCATTATAACATGAGATCGTGAAGAGTACCTATCAATTCCTATCCTTTCACCAAATATCATCGAATGTTATGCTCTTGGCCATTACATTCCCTATTATTTCATAAATTTAAAACCATATTTATTTGAATATTTATACATGTGATGGTTTTAATATTTCTGTAGGTGAGGAATCTGATTATTGTAGGTATAAATAAACCCTAAATTTCAGAGGAAAAGTCTTTGGTTAATCGACGGAATTAGGGTTTATTGTTGCTAATGGAACAAAATAGAGGTGGTTATCTCCTCCGATTGGAACTAGATGGGATTGAGCTCTTCTAATCCCTACCAGAATTTAAAGAGAAATTTGTTTAGGCACATTGGTATCAATTTTACTGTTCTTTCTAGGGACATCACACATAGGTCACCATGATATTTAAAAATAATTTCGATGGGTATGAAACTCAACTTGGGAACCTAATAATCTAGGTTTATGCGCATTCCATTTCTACAACATTCAATTTTCCTATCGATGGTGAAATATGGTTAAAAAAGAAAGAAATCTTAGGGGACTTCTACAATCAATTTCTCATAGAAGATTACAAAAACCCAGATTGGAGAAGGGGAATCCCTAATACATGGCTTGAGGAGGAATGGAATAACACTTTACCTGTGGTTCATAAATACATAACGTGTGAAGGTAGGCTCTCAACCATTCATATTTATCACATGAGATTCCTTTGGCATATGAATGGAGACAACAATATGAACTTACCTTATTTTTTATTGAAGAGTCTAGTTAAGATATAAAAAAAAATACAAACACATCCAAAGACTACTCAATGTTGTATTTTTCACCAAGGACTTATCAAATTTCTAGTGATTCAAGAGTTAAACAAAACTCATCTCTCTTGGGAACAATTTCTATTTTCATTAGGGCTTGAGGAACAAGAGAAAAAAACTTATAAAATAACCCCTAAAAAACATCCTAAGGATTTAAATAAAGCTAACATCTCATCAAAAAACCTTTAACTGTAGAAATAAGAGCTCCATCTATAACCAGAGAAACCATATCAAGGAGAAAGAAACAATAATTGGCACCTATCATTAGAAAATAAAGTGTCCCTGAAATTAAATAGATGTATACTAGAAACAGAATCAAAGGAACTGCAGAAGAGTCAAATTTACCTATTGACAGAGATATAATTGAGCTTGTGGAAGAAATATCAGTCATGGAAGTTAAGAAATCCTTAGACACAAAGCAAAGAAATATTAAAAATAGGAATTCTCAACACAAATATAAAGGAAATAAACCCATGGGAACATCAAGTAGACTCAACACTCGACCCACAAACAAGTTCAGGTTAAATTCGAAGGCATTGTTTGACCCTTCGTTGAAAACATGGAAATTGATTTTTATTGAAGATGACATCTCCAAGGATACTCCAGGTGATCAATATAGTAAATAATAAACAAAGAGGACACTTAAAGATTTACCCATGAAGAAAACTACCAAAAGGCAAAGGATGACTATTGTAGTTAAAGGTCCAGAACAAAATGTTGAAGAAAGGAAGAGGCAGAGCCTAAGCCCTTTAATACTTGAGTTTCCAAAAACCGGTATTGAGAAGACATCATGCATTTCACCTGTTCTTTTAGAAGAAGACATAGTGCCATGTACAGAGGTTGACAAGCTTGAAAGAATTCCCAGAAGGCACAAGTTGTCCATTGATCTAAACAAACCGACTTTTGAGTAAAATCCATGGGAAGACAGGGCATAAAAAAGGGAAACTTCATCAAAGAAAAATATTGGTAAGAAAAGCAAGATCATAAAATGTCTTAAGAATTATAATAAGCAACTTATAAAGAAAATCTCCAAGTTGCAGAAGAGAATGACTAGACTTGTAGAAAAACATAACCAATTTTGTGACTTTTCTCATAAATTAAGAAAGAGGAACATGAAGTTGCATTGGACCGCCAAATTTATTAAGACCAAATGGCTTTAGAAAAAGACCAGACATCAAAATCCCATTCAAGTATGAATAAAGCCTAAAATGTTTTCAAAAGATGAAGGTTTTACCAATTTTGACTTATGCTACAAAAAAGTAGTGTTTTTTTGCAACGCCCCTATTTTGAAGATGGTTAAAGCATAATAAGAACTTGAAGGCTCATTATGTGAATAAGTTGAAGACTACGAAGACCAAATTAGGATGGATATTGAGAAGTTACATTTTCCCATATATTTTTCTTCAAGTTATTATTTTGGATCAAATTTTGTTAGGATCATATAATACCTTTTTTGTTTGAGTCAAAGCTATGGTCTTGAAATAAAGGATATCTGCCTAGGATCCTGGGGTTGTTATTAGCTTAGATTCGATGTAATTCAATAATAGAGTCTATTTTAAAGATTGACTGTATAAATATGTAATCATAATTGAACTTATATTATGGTATATAGGATCTATTTTACGGGGACTCTCTGTTTATAAAAGGGAAGAAAAAAGAGAGAGTAATGGTTCAGTTTTTGGGATTGGAAAGAAAAACATATATCTAGAAATTATAGAGTGCTTATTGTATGCAATGTTTTATAATCAAGAAATTTAACATCCTGATGGTTAGACTATCTTCTTACGTTTTCATCTTTTTCTGTCTTATTTAAGTGCAATTGAAATATATGCAAAGAATTTGTTTCTCTTTGTTTCAACTATAATTTCAGTGATTTATTTACTGATACATTACATGTTTCATAGATTTTTATTTAAATATTTATTTCAAGTTTCAAAATATCTTGTTTAACTTGAATTTCTGCTTCATATAAGTCAACATATATTCAACGTATATTATTTTCTCATTCTTCTATAATTTCATTATATTTGTCTAGTCTATTAGTATGAATACTCTCTACTAAGTGAAATGTTGCTCATTATTTAATTGAAGAGTGTCAACAGTTTAAGACTTTCTATCCTAATCCTAATCCCTCATACATAAACCCAATATTGGCCTACAAGTTTAAAACATTGCAATAACTGAGGTGCCCTAGCTCTTGTGATATAGCAGTCTAGTGTAGACTTTAAGGATGATCATTCCCATGATCATCCCTTTTGCTATGGGATCTAGAGGATGATACTTGTCTAGCACTAATTTCTTTCGTTGTGCCAAAGTCCTTGTTGAATTTCTTATGAAACATATTCAAAATTTTAATTATCTCCTCCTAATCCTTCATAATCCGTTCATTATCACTCCTATAGCTATGCACTTCTTTATGCAGGCTCCTCATAGTTACATGCTCTTTCCCGCCTCTTCTTCCATTTGAATATGTATCAACATTTCCCATGTTGACATATAGAAATATGACCTCTTCCTCATGTATGTAATATCCTTGGGATTCTTCCATAACTCTTGTCCTCATATAAGAACCAAATTTGTTTTTCTGTACCTCCAATTGTGCAAGAACTGTGCATGTAATAATTATTGTTTGAACATGCATACTATAATTTTTTTTATTAATTAGAATACATGTCATTATTAATCTTAATTCATGAATAACACAATGCACTGATTCAAAATATGATTCTTTAGACACATTCCTCTGTGAAATATATTTCCAATGGTTGTACCCATGCCTCATTCTGAGTTCTGAGCGAGAAGTTACAACATTCACATGTTGCAATTTTCACTCACTCATTGCTACAAAAAATTATTTATTACTTCTAAGAAAATTTTAATTCCCAATTCAAAATTATGGGTGGATAGATGTCTTTCCCCCCTCGAGACCTTTCAAGTGACTATTGGTTTTCTCAAATCCAAGCTCTAAGTTGAAAGTTATGGTCCAAAGAAGTTTTGACTATTTTTCCTGATTTATCCCTATATGCTACATAGGTCTTCTTCTCTTCCTGCATATTGTTACATACCTAGATTCCAAATATGGATCCATGGTTGGATTATATGGTTCATACATTTTCCATAGACTACTCTTGTGACCCAAATAAAATTTTGAGCAAGGAGTTGTTTCCTATGGAAGTAAATTGGTGCCAAAATTTTAGCTTAACCATTTTAGCTGTAATTTTCTCATACACGCTTTGTTTTGCGCCCATAGTAGCTCATTGGATAACTCTCTCTGAATTATTTTATTTAATACATAGAGAAAAAATCTACCTTACTACACTTTATTCTTGCAGTTTTGATTTCTTAAAAATGTCATTTAGGGCCTCAAAATCGCCTCGCAAGTTCATGAACTTCAAAAACCATAAAAAATGATAGAAAATTGTCTATTTTACAATTGTAATAGCCTTTAAATCCGAGCCATCGATCTCAAAATTAGGTTATATCTCAACCATTGATATGAACTCCATTGACGATTGGCACTTTCGTTTGGATGCACACAACACTTTCCCAAACTGTTGACCTGAGCGTCGACCATCAACCCTTCTCCTTGACAACAAATTCTAATACATTGCTAAATCGACAGACCTAACCAATGACCATCGATCGTCAGTGATTTTTATTAGCACATGAAACACCTTACCAATTCGGCCAACCCAACCATTAGCCATCGACCATTTCTTCGCTGACATGACAACTATGTTGACGTGACATGACAACTATGTTGACGTGACATGACACATGGATGTTGATGTGGCATAACACATAGACTATAACATGCCACATGACATGTATACTATAACATGAAATGTAGATTATCATCGGTGATTTCCATTGGTGATGAAAACACTTGATCAATTCAGTTGACTTGACCATCGGCCATCGACGAATTCCCTTGGCCAACTCCAACACTTAGAATTTTTAGACCAAATCCTTGATGAATCTAGGTCATTGGTCTATTATTCAAACTGATCTTAACCATTTATTTGCTTCAACCTCCCATCAACCGAAAATGAATCTATTCCATCGATCTGTCTCATTTTCCCAACTGTAAAAAAATAATCTCGGTCATTGAACTGCTCAACCTTCCAAATAGATGAAACCTTAGAAATTTTTAAATTTATCACAACGAATCTAGGACATTGATCTCAAGATCAAACATGATCTCGACCATCGATTCACAGAACTCTCCCACCTCCATAGGAAAAAATTGAAACATGAAATTCGACCTTCCAACTCGAATTTAACTCTGCAATTATGCATATTGACACCATTAAACCTCTCTTATATACTAGCTATGATGCAAATATGTCAAGAATTTTCTCATGAATTTGGGGATTTCACTATGATTTTTCACCGTTTTCCCCCAAATTCTCATAGACCGAAATATGTAATAGTGAATTTTCCCGATTCACACTCATCTTGGCCCATGCAAGCCTAGTGTTTGAAATATATGCTCTGATACCATAATGTAACGTTCCCTATCCCAGCTGATGTCCATTATGTGTAGAAAAACTCATAAAATAAAACTTTTAAATCTAACAAAATTCTTGTAGATTTCTACGAATCACAACCACATTTAGCTATTGTCTAATACCATTAAGCATTTTCATCTACAACATTTTAAAACAAGAATGAATGTAGCTACTAAACTCAGATGCACATCAATTTAAATCATAAATACAACACATAAATAGATAAGACACTTATCTTTTAATTCAATTGTGAAACCAACTACTGGGGACAGACGTTCCACCCAAATATAGATTTTTTGTTCCAAATATAAAAAAAAATTCACCCCCAATATGAGTTTAGTAACCCAAAAAATAATGTGGTCTTTCACTTTCCACTCACAAGTTAGAAATATCACAACCCACTGGTATTATCCTACAACTATCCTTATTTTTCACTATCTCTCTTCTTTTTGACCTGCCAAACCCAAGGAATGTTCCCATTCACTTATATCATGCCCTTGGGCATCCCATTCATTTATCAGGGTCTCTCTGGCAAAAGTAACCAAGAATGTCTTTGCTAGGAACTCAAGGGAGTTCACTACTATGAAAACTACCAACAACCAACATCAAACACTTGTTGTTACAATGAAACTCACACAAGAGTTCACTCTTCAGGATTGGAAATATTTCTCTTCAATATTCTACTCCAAATACACTCCAGAATTCACTCCAACATCCTCCAAATTCACCCTCCATGGTTGTTCTATATCCAAGCTCTCTTTTCTGCTCTCTACTTATTGTTCATGCCAAACAATTAACTGTCTAAAACTGTTGTAACTACCCATACAAATTTCTCTCCATTGGCATACTTGCATGACTCACACACTTCCCCAATATGATTGTACACAACCCCCATGCTCCCAATAACTATGGGATGTGACTCTCACACCCACCCTCTCACATGCATTCATTGATTGGTTTTGAGGAAACTTAATAAGCAAATAGAGTTTAATACATAATGATAATACAATTTGAGAATGTGGGTGGAATTACTAGACATGGGTAATTCCGACTTGGACCCCTCTCTTAGTCATTTTCCTAGACCTTCCACTCTCTTGTGGATTAATTAATCCCCCATCTTTGTCCATGTCCTCTTAGGAGATGTCATCACATTTTATTATTAAATTCAAAAATACATTTTGCATACAAATCACTTGGTCGTAGCCACATATTATATCTACATTAAGCATTAATTAAATTGGGGGTTATAGCAGGGATGTTACACTATTGGAATACCCTAATCCTATTCGTCACGATGCACATTAAAAACTTTAGTTAAGGCATGTTCTTAATTCTTATTAAAAGCTTCAATCGTACCATTAGCTTGGGTATGATAGGGGGTGCTCTATTGGTGATGGATCACAAACTCCTAGGTGAGATCATAGATGGTCTCACTCAGAAAGTACATTCCTTGATTTATTATCAACACTTTTGGGCACCCAAACATGGTAGCCACATTCTCAAAGATGAACTGCATAGCCATTTCTGTAGTACAATCCTTGACCAATGTTGCTTCGGCCCATTTGGTCAAATAATATGTGGCTATAATGATGTAGCACCCAACCATCTAGTGCGTGAGGGGACTGACAGGTCCCATAAAGTTGATGGACCACTTTTCAAATGAATCCAATGATATAATGGGAAACAAAGGAAGTTCATCTCTTCAACATTGTTTTTTGATGCGTTAACAAACATCACATTGTTTACAATATTCCTTGATATCCAGAAACAATGATGGCCACCATAACCTTGCATGTAGGAACTTACGATTCATGGCCTTGTCACCATTGTGACCTCCTACAATTCCATCATGCGCTTCATACAAGAGGGTGTCTTGTTCACGATTTAAGACACACTTGCATAGAATTAAATTGACTCTGAGCTTGTATAATTGTCCAAAAATTAAATGATAGTCATCAATGTGGGGCACTAATTGGCGGCACTGAGCTAGTGCCTTTCCAAATGTAATAAATTTAACAATCTCGACTAGTTGATTAGGAACCACCTCCACTCGAAAAAGTTGTCCATCTGGGAGTTCATTCTCTAGGATCCAACCCGATTCTCCAGACTCGGTCCTTAACAAAAGATTCAGTCCTACATTATGTTTTCCTGGTTTGAAAACCATCTCAAACTCAAATTATTCAAAGATAAAAAACCAACAACATATTCTCCCCCCCAAACATTGACTTGTTGACCAAATATTTGAGTATTGAATGGTCAATAATAATTTGAAAGGGGTACCAAGAAAATAGTGTCAAAATTTCTGCAAGGCATACACCATAGCTAGGCTCTCATGCTCAATCGTTGTATAATTATTCTTAGAATCAAACATCCGATGATTGTAAAAGTAGGCTGGATGATCAATATTCCCTTCACTAGGTTGCACAAAGACCACACCCAACACAATAGAAGAATCATCCACAATAACATGAAATATCTTGGACCAATAGGGGAAGACTAGGATTGGGGAAATGACTAGATTCTCCTTCAGGGTATTCAATGCTTCCTGGCATTCCTGTGTCCAAAGGTACTTTGTGTCTTTGCACAAAAAATTCTCCAATGGTGCAAAAATATTTTCATAACTCTGAATGAACCATCAGTAGTATCATGTATGACCCAAGGTGACACACAACTCCCTGAAAGAAGTGGGGTCCACCATATCCAGTACGAAAACAATTTTTGCTTGATCTACCAATAATCCATCCTTGCAAATGACATGCCCAAATAACGTTCCAAATGGTGTATAAAAGATGCATTTTTTTTATATTTAAGGAAATATGGAGCTAACGATATCTGTCCAACATTAGATGGATGGATTTCATGTGCTATTTTAACAATTTGAATACTATCAATCATCTAGGTATACCTCCAAGAACTTGTGAATGAAATATTTGAAAGTTGCAACCATGATCCTAGATAATATCGCGAGTGCATTATTCATCCCAAAAGGCATCACCATATAAGAAAATGAGCCCCATTATTTCACAAACATGGTCTTGTCTTGATCTTCCTCAACAATCCATACCTAATGATATCCTGAAAATCCATCTGTGAAGGAATAGGCCTCTCGTCCTCTGACATTTTCCAAAAAATCATCGGTAAATGGAGTAGGGAACAGATCATGTACGCACATGACATTAAGGTTGCACAAGTCAACACAAATTTAGATGTTTCATGTCTTCTTTGGCTGCACCACCATTGGAATAATCCAATCTGACTCCTCCATGGAAAGAATGATCTTGAAATATAGTATCCAATCCAACTCCTTATGTACTTTTTCCTTGTATTTTGGGTTTAAGTGGTAGGGACTTCTTTTCACTATTTTAAAATCTGGATTTAGCTAAATTTTCATGGCCCCAAGTGAACCGATGATCCCCTTCATTTCAGAGAAGCTTCGGGGAAACAAATCCTCATATTCCTTCAATAGATCTACCACCTAGGTGATGGTCTCTTTATCCAATAATCTTTGATGATAGCCATTTTTGGTGCTTCTTTGTTACCAATATTATACTTATTTGTCTTAATCAGATGGACATAGTCTATCACAACCATATCTTCTGCTTTCCCTTCCACCACATGCTCACACTCAGTTTCTTTAATATGAATGCCTCTTGGGTTTCTTCCTCAATACCATCACTTTCAATTTTCCAACAATATACTGCCTCTTTCAATTTTTCCATCGGTCGGGGATAGGAACATACCACCTTGAGCGTAGCATCCTTCAGTTGACGGTGGAAAATGAATTTTTTATCTATAGGAGAGCCTCCTTCTATGTGGGAGCTTTGGTCATGAAGTTTAAAGTTGTATAGAATTGTGCACTTACACTAACCTAATGTATTTTCTACCTCCTGAGTTCTTCCTAAATGTACCACCTCTTAGGGACCATGTCCATCGTGTGGAAAAATAAATGGAACCATTGGGTGCAAGGGATATGTTGGAATACTTCGTGTGGAAAAATAAATGGAACCATTGGGTGCAAGGGATATGTTGGAATACTAAGAGGGGGTGTGAATAAATATTACTCACCTTTATCACTTTTAACCACAATATAAAATATTCAATAATCAAAGCATATAAACAATTACCATTCAACAATTTATCATCTATGTTTAGTATATCAATAATGCATAATAAACTAATCACAGATACACAATACACCAAGATTTATGTGGAAACCCAATGTGGGAGAAAACCACAAAATTCTTTTCTTATATGTCAGAAGAAATAAATTCATAGGAAGCACCAACTTCCCAATTTTCCAACTCCAACTGGAAGGAGGCTCCAACCCCCTAATTCTCAAGCTCCAACCTTAAATAAGCTCCAACTCCCTGATTTACTAGCTACAAATGGAAGGAGGCTCCAACCCCCTATTTATAGGCTGCAACTTGAAGGAAGCTCCAACTCCCTAATTTTCTATCTTTAACCAGAAGGAAGCTACAAACCCCTTTCCTTGCCCCATCCAACCACCCTGAAATATAATTGTAGACAACCTAGTCATTACCACATCAACCTATTACTGTCCCTATCACTAGAATGATATACCTTCTACTGCTATTGATACCTCTGCTTCTTCTACTAATATATCTATTGTTGCTACTGATATCAATATCTCATCAAGACTGAAACCACACACACCTCATACCAAAATCCACAAAAGAGTTATGAAAACAAAGTTCTCATAACTCAATGAGACATACATGTTCCTAATTTCTTCAGAACAACTCCCTAAAATTTTCAGGAAGACATACCTTTACCCTGAACCTGAACTGAGTTCCTAATCCCTGATCTTCTTGCATTTTTCCTCACGGGTCCGTGACTGTGTGTACTATCTTCCCACGGGTATCTGTGCTTTTTCTCACTGGAGCCCACAGATGTTCGCGCTTTTCCTCCTGAAACTCATGGATATACTCAAGGAATTCATGTATGTAACCCATTCTCATTACTCTCATCTCTTGCAAACTTCTTAATTCACTTGAATTATCTGTCTTGGACTCACTGCCTCAGATCTCCAACCTATATTCTCAGAAGTGAATACACATAAGTGATTTTAAATGGAATCTAATATGTGTTATATAGGAGACATTTCTTAATGACATGCAACTCATGATGGAATGCAACTCACATGCAAATTGTTATCCTCTATTTACTCCACTTTTATTTTCCCTGTAATAATTAATTGTCTCTCCAATAATTAATTATTTCTGCAATAGTTAATTATCCTTGTTGTTGAGGGGTCCTAAATACCTTTAACTCAATAGTAGGAACCAAACCCACCACCGAGGCCCAATTAGACTCTACAACATTTGATAGTGGAATGATTCTCCAAATATGTCGATCTGGCCAAATAATTGATGGGATTTACGTAGTGATCTACAACATATCTTCTTATGAAAGTTCATCCTTCAACTTAAACGTTCTATTTTGTATTTTCTTTTATTAGGTGGGTCTGCTAAAAGATGTGTGCTGGTATAAACCAGCTGGTAAAAGGGGAAATCTTAACTACTAAAGAAGGATGAGCTTGGGATAACCCTTGTACTCAAGCATGTAGACAAATATTTTCACACCTGTGACAAGCCTAGTACTAATACATCAACTTGATGGTATTTCAATTATTGACTGAGATATAATTATCAAAATAAAGCATACATGCAATAAAATGATGGCAAGAAAAATAGTTTCCTTAGCTCTAATCATTAATCACACATTAACACAATGATTTTTCCTTCCATCATTAGAGACAAGAACTATAAAATCATTGAATCAACTAACTTATCAATAGATTCAAAAACTCTTACTCATTACATCATCCATTCATGAAACAACATCGAAATTAGTTTCTCCTCAAATCCAATCACACATGCCTTTGATGAAAAACATAAGTTTGTCTTCGGTCCTAAACAAGACTTCTCGATTAAGGTAGTTCGGAAATAGTTGTTTACAATTCCAAAAATGAGGGTCTTTTCTGAAGCCATCAACCCTTTATAAAAGGTCGATCCTCTTATTTGTAACAAATGATTAATTAAAAATAACTATCAAAAGTGCAAGATAAGTAAAACAAAACATTGCCACATGGCGCTTCCATATCTGTGTCTTCTAAGAGTCATCGAATGGTTTCACTAAAGTGGATGACTCTTCTCATACTCTGACCATTTGAAAAAGAGTTCCTCGCATGTGTTGGGATACGATAATCTGTGTTGGTCCATCGGGGCCAAAAGGATCTCCTTTACTTCTACTGCTCGTGCCCGATACTTAACTATCTTGACACTTAACAGTTGTAATACTGTTCAAGCCTTGATTGGGTGCTCCATGAACTGTTGTACTTGTCCTAGTGCCATGTTCACCACCTTTTCTATCTGTGCAATCCATGTCGAGTCTTGTTCTGCATGTTGTTTGACTATGTCATGTAATTCGACAAAATCCTTGGGTGAGTTGAATTCTGGGAGACCGATGTCTTTCATCTCCCGATTGGTCTTGATCCAACTCCTTTCGCAATCAGCCCATATTTATTGAATCTCCTGCTGGGGTTCTTGGGCCATTTTCACCCATTATTTGGTCCCCTTCCTTATCTGATCTATGCTGTTGTCCCTTAGCATCCGAATGTCGTGCTCTTTGATGTCTCAACCCTTTTGAACCATGCTGATGTAATCAATTATTTCCACTTCTTGGTGGGCCTTCTCATACCATCTTTCCACATATTTGTAGGTCGTTAGCACCATAAGAGTGTCTTCTTGGAAGTCAGATATCATTGTAGTGAAAAGGTGTCATTCACTTGTGAATTTGTTGTAGGCATCTTGGAACTCACTTCTCAAAAACATCGTGCCCTGTGTGGAGTCCTGATAGTTATTTTCCAAATGGAGTAGATGCTCTAGATCCTGTAGCGCGGCAGCCAAATATTCTTCACATTTCCTTTATCTATCTAGGGTGGCATCTGTGATCACCATCCCTACGCCGATAAGCTTAGACGTTGTGACATGCTCTGTGTTGATCAATCTCTCCTCTATGGTGATGCATATCAAACTGTCCACCATAAGCCTCCTCTCCTTAGTGGTTCTCTTCATGATGTATTTCCTCTTTTGGTTGTAGGAGATTTCTTGTATATCGTCAACCTCATCAATAGGTTAGGGGATATTTTGTTCTCCCCAAGTAAGAGTGTTTCCTAGGCTCCCGACTGTGTATATTTCTTCTAGGTTGGGTTCGTGAACCTCTTATTTATGTCCCGATGGCTCTACTTCCAGTTGTTTCTCATTGGATGGAAAGGTATCATCCAAAACTGAGGAACCAAGGGTAGGCTCGATACTTACTTGGTAATCATCGGTTGAAATGTTGATTTCCTGTTGTGGAATTTCTTCTTCTTGTTTGCCTGATCCTGCCTCATCCCTCGAGCTGTCCATTGGGGTCACTATTATGTCGAAGGTCTCAGTGTCTAATGCACTTTATAACTCATGCTCGCTCTGCGAAACTTGAGCCTCGGGACCCAGAGTGGATGCTTTCTCAGGTTCTCTCTCCTCTATAATTTTCACTAGAGTGACTAGGGACACCTCCGAAATCTCCTCATCATCGTAGATGGTTATTAAATCTAACAAGGGATTTTGTGCACTTATTCTCCCTGATGTCATCGCTATCTCGAGCTGGGTCAAAATTTCCCCTGGTTATCCGACCTGTGGTGGTGGAACTTTAGGGTCTTCTGACCCAGTGATTTCTTCAAGCTACATCAGCTCGAGGCCACTTGGTTCTCCTCAGCTTTCAATTGGGTCATTAGATGGAATCCTTTTCATTTCTATCATATCAGGGTCATTTTGCAATTGATCAATGATCCTTTGTGCCCCTTTTAGCAAGAGAAATCCACTTTTTTGTTCTTATGTTGTCTCTGCCGCTCTGAATTCTTCCCTAGATCTAAGGGTTTCTTGGGCTGACTACTCTATCATTTCCATATGTTCATCTATTCTCATGGAATTGAACCTAGTCATATTTGGGTTGTCCATTCTACCCTCTCATCCCAGTCCTGGGTGCACTCTGTGAAGATTTGTTCCTCGAATTTCTCATGGGCGTACGACCAACAAGATGATACCCGTGAAACACGTTGGTGTACCTGGCCTTTAGGGTCATGCTTGCGGAATTGTCCTGTCGAGAACTTGAATTCCATTTGGATAAACCCTTCTTGTTTGTCTTGAACAATATCCTTCACCAGATAGAACCACACATGGAAACTGTAGGCTATGAAATCTCGTTTCTTGTCCTTGACTAATGTGGCATTATATACATACATGATAGTATGATAGCATATTTCTCCCACAATGTGTCGGTCTGGGACATGAGAAGGTAGGATATGTTGTGCTCCGGTGGCCCCAAACACGATGAGGTAGGTTGAGCGTTAGTCTAGATACCAATGGCCCACCTTTGCTATCATTTTCTTGGCTATCATAGATAATATTGGGAATTCCTTCTTAAAAATAATGAAATGAATGTGGGCGATGAATTCAACGCAGATGAGTGAGTAATATTCTTGTATATGTTCTCCCATAGTATGTTGAAGTAGACGTGGACCGGGAGCTTCGCAACATGCTAACTTAAATTCATGCGAGCAAAGACATTCCTTGTGCACATGACATCGAGAAGTTACGAGGCCATGTAAAAAGTGGGTGCCTCCCCTTCTTTCGGTCTCTGAGCCTATTGTACACAGATTCTTAATTGTTTTGAGATTATAGCTCCCTAGTTGAATCTACTCTCGAAGATCGCCATTGTGTATAGCAATGACATCCATGCTTCCGAAAACTTGGAGTAGTCCTTTTCTCCATATAGCCGACAGATGAGAGCCATCAAAAGATGTATGGATCTCTTAGGTTAAGTTTCCCATACCAGCCATTGCTCCAGTTAGTGAACTTATTGTCTTCCTTCCACCATGAGGCCATCAACTAGTTGGTGTCATGGAATTCATAGAACTTCACCACGAAGTTCGTGTTGAGTGACTCCTTTGGGTTTGTGAGCTTGTAGTATTTTTGGACTTCTGCTGGTAGGAATACTCCGACACATCCACCATTTTCATCATTGATACAACACTTCTACCCATCCATATGGTCGATGAGCCATTTCAGAACCTCTATGCAGGGGAAAACTGGGGTTCTACTTGCCACCATGTGTAAATAATACTGTCATATGTTCAGGAACACTTGGTTATCGAGCACCCTTATGTCCAGGTCATTGTTGGGGATATACTTTGGGCATTCTTCTCGGCTAATTTTGTTGAAGATATCCCCCCACTCTGGGAGCATTACTTTGGATCCGGTGCTTGCCTCTATATTACCAAAGGTCGGAGGATGGAAAAAATATTTCTTGGTTGTTTTTTTAATGACATGCTTCACCCTCGTAGCGTACTCCAACTACCTCACAGTCCCCAGAGAAGAACCTTCTCCTATTTCAGCTTCTTTCATCTTGGGTTCCCTCGATGAGCATCTAGTGGTTGGATTTCTTGATGACATCTTACCTGGAACTAGAACATAGTTTACATTTTGTGCAAGAAAACTAGAAGCATATATTATGACCAACGAATTGACAAACTTGAATACATACCTATGCAGCTTGTTAAACCTGGTTTTGATAATCAGAGGATTGTTACGGTCTCAGGACGTTCTCTTTTCTCCTTCAGATGCTCTGGAATTCAAATTGTGCATGGAATGAATTTGTTCGAAACCATTCTAGATATTCAAACATGAATGAACTTGCCTTCTCGTATCAACCATTTAATTCAGGTTATGAGTGTAATTTCATTAAATTTTCCGCCAGATCTTCAAAGATGTTTAAAATTAAATTCATCGTGGGTTGATGGTGTGGGTGCAGGTGGTAATGTGGTCTATCGATGATTTCAAAATGTTATTGTCTAATCGATGCACGAGATAGAAACTAATGTGGGATCGGACATTAATTGGTCTATTAAATTTCCAAATCTGATCGTATCTCATGTTGCAAACATCCCATCATTTCACTAGTTTTGTTGGTGGACCACAGGTCGGGATTGTGCTTCAAACGTTTTCATCGATATATCCTTGAAAACGTTTCGACGCTGATCGATATTTATGTATGGAGCTGACATGGAAACTCTGACTAGGAGGCATGAATGGGACCCAGGAAACCTTAAAAGGACTCGGGACGCAACTAGGCTGTACAACCCCATAACGTGGTAAAGACACATGGAATTCAAGATCGGTGACTTTCTTTTTCTCTTGTTAATCAAAATCAGGACTTTCTTTAAGATATACACTCTAAAACCCAATCCTATCTTGTCATCTCCGAAAAGTATCAAGGAATGGTGATCGACGATCAACCTGCCCAAGTGCTCTTGGATCGACTCTCTTGAAAAAGACCCTATGTTGAAAATGCATCGGGGATCAGAGATCGGGGATATGTTTGTCGTAGACAAAATGATTGTTTTAACTTTTCTGTATTTCCCCAACCTCGATAAAGTGCATCGGTCATCATCTATTAGTGATTTATTTACACCCTTTGTCAATGTCTAACCTTCCTGCCTTTTGCCGATGTCAAAGGGGATCGACTATCTCTTGAAACTTTGTTCGAATAAATTACGCATACCAACCCCACCTTCTGTCGATGCCGATCAGGGATTGGCGTCGGGTGAATGTTGTAACTATGTGATTCCTTTACTTGCTTGAATTTTTTCGACGTTGAACCTGAGCACGTTAGGTGAAGTGTTAGCTATCTATTATTAATTCAGGTGTTAAATTATTTTATACATGGGGTTAACAAGTTCAAACAAACCTGACTTGATGATAAGATTCATGAAAAAAACAAAAAGATAAATCATTTCCCAAAGTGAAATTTATTCAGACAGTGCATAAAACAAGTGGTACCCAAAAAGAGACAAAATTTCATAAGGTGTTTAGGGTGTGTTGAGTGCTCAACAAATGGCGACTTGCTGGGAGAAAGTAGAATCTTTGTTCCTTCCCTGGGATTAGCTGATGTAGAAGCTGGTTAATAACTTGACTGGTTTGTTTTTATCAGGGTCTCTTCTATCCTTATGTTTTCAATTCCTCGGTTGGTGAATTTGGGCCTACCTGTGGGGCTTCAACCTTTATCCCAACTTCGTTCCTTTTAACCATGACCCATGCTCCCTTTTGACAAGAGTCGAGTAAAACATTCATGGGCACTAGGCCTTTATTTATCATCCTTCACTTGATGCAGTGTTTCTCCACTACCAGCAAGCATTCATAGCCCCGACGAATTCACCTCGATGTCATAGACATTTTTCCGCTTCTAGTGAACGTCCATAGCCCCGATGGAGTTATCTGCATAACCTCTCCTACTTTGCACTCATTTGATATAATTGATTTATTTTGTCACAATTCACTGAGCGAGTGGGAGAGGAGGACACCGGTTATATGCAAGCTGAGATGGTTAAGGTGAAACTTGTTAGCTTTGTCTTGAGGTACATGTGGTCCTATCCAGCTTACCATATTTCCCTTTAGGTTTTACCAGACCACTAGGCGAACACTTTATTATTTTCCAAGGTTGTTTATTTGCAAAGGTTAGATACATAATTCATTTAAGACAACAACCATTCACCTAGCGTTTGTATGTAAGCATGAGTCAGGAAGAGAGTTTTCTTTACTGTATGAATTAAGGTCAAGCAATGTCTTGTGGAACACAATCTTCAAAGTGAAAAAAATACTACACAAGAAGACAAATATGAAAATACTCTGCAATCAACCTACCTAAAAATAAAATAAAATGAAAACACACACACACACAAACACTCTTTTTTTCTTTTTAATGAAAATATTTGTTTTAGGGCTTGTCCATTTACCAGGAGGGCGTTGGTTCCCCCCCTCAGATTTTGAAAATGATACGTGCCTGCCCCAAGTTTATCGGCTACCTGAAAAGGTCTGATCCATAGAGTCTGAAACTTCAAATGTTTTCCCTTTGGTTCATTCACTCTGTCCCATTTCAGGACTAAGTCTCCTACTTCAAAATTATTCTCTTTGGCTTTATGCTTGTCAAACCACCTTTTAACTATCTGTTGATGAGCAATGAACTTTGATTTTTCTTTTTCCCTTTCTTCTTACAGCATGAGGAGGGTATCAATTCTTTGTTGAATAACCGATGAGGGTTGTCCTCTAGAAACCTGAGCAAGTTGAAGAGATGGAAGATATAGCCCATTCGGGAGAATGGATTATTTTCTGTATACCATAAATCATGGGGAATTCCCTATGTCTTCCTTGGGTGTTACTCTATCAACTCATAAGGCATTATGAAGTGAACTATGACAATTAATTTGGTTGTCTACAACTATTTTCCTTAATATCCTTACTAGGTTCTTATTGGTTGATTCAGCTACTCCATTCCCCCGTGGATAGTAGTTTGCAGAGTATCTGATTATGATTTCTTTGTCTAGATAAAACTATGTTAATAGGGTGGAAGAAAAGTAAGCCACATTATCAAAAATAAGAATGGATGACATACCGAACCTCATGATCAATTGTTTCTCTATGAATTGGATTACCAACTTTTCGTTTACATGAGTCAGAGGGATGACCTCTGCCCATTTCGTGAAATAGTCAGTGGAAGTCAATATGTATTTATGTTGTTTTGAATAAATAGGTGTAATTTCTCTATGAAATCTAAACCCCATTGCTCAAATGGTCTAGATATGGCCACAAGTTGGAGTGGGACAATTGCTCTCTTTTCCCTCCCTGTGCTCATTTGAAAAATTTTACAGTTTCTAGCGTGTGTGTGAGCGTCTCTAAAAAGAGTAGGCCAATAATAGTCAACTCTCAGTATCTTGTGAGTGGTGGTATTACCTGCAAAGTGCCCACCTACAGGTTCATCATAGAGCTCCTTCATAATCTTGTCTGTGTCTTCTCATTTGAGACATCTTAAAATTACCCCATCATAATTAACGTGGAAGAGCACTGAATTTATGAGGTGATATTGTGTTTATTTTAGTATGAGAGCTCTCCTTTCCTTAGGGTTTAGGTTTTCTAGGCAAGTCCCATGATGCATTTCCCATACCAAGACTCTTGCCCCGGGGGAACATATAAAGCTTCACTACACCATAATGCCAATTCGTTATCCCACCCAAGGTCTTCATTTACTTGGTCTTGGGATTCAACTACCAGCTTACACAATCCTTGTCCCTTAACTAGTTTGGCCGGTTTTATATCTAGATCAAATTCTTGGACCACTGCCATCTAGTTTCCTCTTCTTTCCCCCATCTCCTATTGAGTGAATAGGGATTGGATTACAGGATGAGGCACAATGACTTTGGTGTGGTTTTTTAAGATATAATATCTGAAATGTTTTACTACCTTGTACACCACATAAGTTGGCTTGTCTATAGCAGGGTAATTTAGTTCTTCCCCTTGGATATTAGTGCTCATAAATGAGACCGATGCCTCATTGTTTTCATCATCCTTTTGAGTCAATACTGTAGCTAACGATTGGTGGGAGGAAAAAGTATAGAGGAAAAAATATTTGCTAAAGTCGGGACTTCACAACACTAGAGCTTGAGATATTTCATTCTTAATATTGCTGAAAGAAATCTTTTGTTCATCATCCCACTTAAATTCAACATATTTGCGGATAATGTTTTGTAAGGGTTTGATAGTTTCAATGAAACCAGGGGTAAATTGCCTCACAAAATTGATTTTCCGAAAGAAGGATTGCATAGACTTTTTGTTGTGGGGTAAGGGAAGCTAAGGTATTTCCCTAATTCGTTCTGGGTCTATGAGAATTCCTACTTGAGAAATAATATGACCTAGTAGTTTCCCTTCCTACACACCGAAGATAGGTTTCTTAGCGTTTGAGGATATACCGTATTTCCTACACCTTTTGAAAATCTGGGTTAAGTGTTGGATGTGATCTTCTCTAGTCTTTGAATACACAGTCACATCGTCCAAATAAACTACTACACATTTGTTGATTAGTCCCCTAAAAGCCACACCCATGGCCCTTTGGAGGGTTTCCTCTACATTGATTAACCCAAAGGGAATTCACTTATAAGAAAAGGTTCCCCACTTTGTTCAGAAAGTAGTTTTCAATCGGTCTTCCTCTGAAACTAGAACTTGGTTATAACTTGAAAAAATGTCCAACAGAGAAAAAACCTCAGAACTAGACACGGTCTGCAAGAGTTGCTCCATCAGTGGGACTGGGTAATTATCCTTTTTGGATGCTCTATTGAGGTTTCTGAAATCCACACATAGGCAGATCTCCCCAGACGTTTTCCTGACTAGAACCCAATTTTCTACCAAGGAGAGTGTCTAACCTTAAAGATAATTTTAGCATCTAGTAATTTCTTTAACTCCTGACACATGAGGGGTTTCAGAGATGGGTGGTACTTCCGGAGATTCTGTTGGAAGGGTTTTAATACAGATTTTAATGATATTGTGTGTTGGATAATGTGAGTATCATAAGTTTTCAGATCTCGATAGGACCATGCAAAAACATCTTGATATTCTTTGAAAAATTTGAGATAGGATTTCCTTTCTTCTTTAGATATTGTCTTGCCAAGATTTATATTCTTAGGGTTCTCTGGGGTTCCTATATTTATAGTCTCGTACATGAGACATGAAATCCCTGTCTTTGTGTTTGTTTACCCCTTAAATATTTCCCATAAGTCAAAAAGGTTCTCCAAATTGGCTACCCATTTTGGTATCGTGTGAAACCTTGGTTTGTCAGTTAACTGATCTGTTTCACCTCTTTTCTTATGGGGATCAATTTCTACTAGATTCTATTGGAATACTTCATCATCAATAGCCAAGTCTTTAAAATTTTATTGATTGGTTAGGAAGTTTATGATCTGTTCATATCCTTCAAAGACCTTCCAATTAGAAATATTGTTTGGCATCGATGGTTTGTAGAGGAGTTCCACAGTCATCTGGGAGGATTCATAGTCTTCTAAAGGGGATATCCTCGAGGCAACTGTGGTCAGGGAATCAACAAGAGTCACTACTACATATTGAAAAATTGCGATGACTACTTGCGACGAAAGTACTCTTTCGTCCCAAAATTCAAGAGAAAAAGTTCAATTTTTCAATTTTGATCTAAATCCACCCCATATTCGTCGCTCTATCGATGAAACCAAACTTTTGTCTATTTTGTGAAGATCATCAAGATGGTGGACTATTGTCTCTATTTCGACGAACTTGTGTTTTCGACAAAAGAGCGATGCTCACTATTGACCGTTACACTTTTTGATACTATCCATATTGACCGTTACACATTTTGACAAAGTCTAAATTGATATAGTCAACGCTCGTCGCAAGAGCGATGATATGACCATTATAACCATTGTATTCTTTGACAAAGTGACCTAAATATAAAAAATAAATAGGTAATATATATATTTAGGTCACGATCATCGCAATTGCGACGGCAATGACCTAAATTGACCTATAAATATTTGACGATTTAAAGATGTTGTGACAATATTGCTATAACAATGACGGTTCTGAAAGGGTATTTTTGTGACGAAGTTGTGCGAAAGAATGTCGCAGAATATAGTTAGAGGTGGGGAAAAAAGTAAAATGGGTGAAAAGGGTGATGGTAGATTTTATTTCCCTTGCAAAAAATGTTGCCTCATACGTCTCGTAAGAATTTTAATAGCAACAACTACAAAACATTGTAGTAAATATGGGCACATTGATGGCGGATTGAATGAATATCGTCCCATGGTATGTAATATACCAGATATAAAAAGTATGCAGAACATAAATAAAATGCTATAAATGGAAGAATAATAGTAATATAACCAACATAATCTCCACAATAACATAGAAATGATATAAGAACAACAACAAAAATAACACTTTGATTCAGAAAGCAATGTTCACGGGCCTCTTTGAGGGGGCAACCTCCAGTCGAGCAGCGCTCTGTTACAATAATCTCCAAGCTAGGGTTTTCATACCATAAACCCTTATTTATACTAAATATGTCTATCAAGAGAAGCATCTAGAGGAAGATTCTTCTAGAAGTGGAAGCTTCTATTAGGTCTTATTACATCAGCCTTATTCTATTTTATTGAAAGGCCTTATTAATATTGACCTTTATTACATCCGAATATATTGCTCTACCTATGTGTGGGTTAGGACCCTAACATGTACGCCCCCTTAAAAACAACCTTGTCCTCAAGGCTTGAGATGTGGAAACTGCTGCAGAATGGTAGCTGGTTCCCAAGTGGCATCTGTTGGAGTTGTATCTTTCCACTAGACTAGCACTTCCTTGATGGTTCTCTGACACAGGTGATGCTCACGCTGGTCCAAAAATGATTCTGGCTGTAGCCAAATGGATCCTTCTTCAACTAACTCAGGAAGGTTGGTTTGAATTTGGCATCTGGTTCCAATCACCTTCTTTAAGCATGAAACATGAAAAACAAGATGTAGCTTCGAATGAATGGGCAGAGCTAACTGATAGGCGACTTGTACCACACGCTTGAGAAATGTATAAGGACCATAAAATTTGGGCTCTAGCTTATGACAATGCTTGATCTTGAGGGAAGTTTGCTTGTATGGTTGCAGTCACAGAAACACCTGATCCCCTTCTGCAAATTGACATTCAGAGTGACCTTGATCTGCTTGTTGCTTCATACGATTTTGTGCCATGACCAAGTTCTCTTTGAGGGTACAGATAATATCCTCTCAAACTGTAAGTGTTTGGTCAACCACCTGGACCTTCGAGGTACCTGGTAAGTATGAGAGAACTGAAGGTGGCTTCTGTCCATATACCGCTTCAAAAGGAAGCATGCGTGTAGCTGTATGGTAGGAAGTGTTGTACCA